>JAHZNC010000325.1:0-20109 GCA_027744095.1 Zhuqinia jingwanae
AGGCATTGTGGATGTCTGCTGTTGGATAACAGATTCAATAGCTTTCACCGTTGTGTCAATGAACTCAACTTGGGACATGATGGCCAATACCTTTCCATTTGAATTAAGCAATAATGCCACGGAATTATTGTCGGATTGGTCAAATGCGCTAATGTATCTCTCTCCAGTGTCAACGTCAGAAGAGTCGTTACTTGGCAACCACACAAATTTTCCAATTTTTATGGGGATGTACAGTTTTGATTTTAGATTGCTGGTTAATTTGGACATCATAATTGACTGGATCATGGCATCCAGTATTGCAGGGTGAAGAATGTAAGAATTGTCATTCTGTCCAGCCATAGTCTCATTTGGAATTTTTATTTTGGCCAAAACGGTGTTCTTGTCCTCATGCTTCCACATTTTCTCAAGACTTTGGAACACTGGACCAAATTTCAGTCCAACCGATGCTAGCTTTTCATAAACTTGCGTTATTATTTCCTCTGATGGTGGAATTGTTGAAATTGTTGTATTGAACCACTCAGGGTCAAATAAAACTGTTTGCTCCTCCGCAGTTACAAGTGGGGAAAATGTGGCAGTCGCATGTTCAAGCCATTTGGAATCAGCTTCCATTCGATGGAATATCTGAATATTCATGTCATTCCAGTCGTTTTGATTATCCTGGGAGGAATTGAAATTTACCACGGTTTGTACCTGGCATGTTTTCCCAATTTCCAAGGCGAGTGGAGCTTTGATCATAAGATTTTCTACTTTCATTGGTCGACTAGGTTTACCTAGCGAATCAACAGCGCCCTCGACTGTGGCAAGACCCGCAGCAAGAGACATTTCCAGGAAGCCAGCTCCAGGAAATACGACCGTTTGACCGATCGCGTGGTCTTTAATGTACTCATTACTTTCCAAATTAAGGCCGTTCTGGAATATTTTGGTTGAAGACGCGTTTGGAATACATGAGCCAATGAGTGGATGTATTACGTTTCCAGTCACCTGCATCATATCAGGCCAAAACTTTTTACCAATGAACGGGTAGCTTGGGAGCTGATGAACTTTCTTGCGATTGCAGTAGTCATCAAGAGCATTCCAATCAATTTCAACCCCGTGCAGAAAAAGTTTGCCAACGGAAGTTAAAATGGTTTCCCACTCATTTGAATTTCGTTTCAGGGATGGCAAGCAGAGCAACTTCATATCATTGTTCATCATTGTCAGTGCGGAGAGCACAGGCTGAGGTCCAATTTCAGATGAAAATCTGGCAACCAAGCTCCACAGCTTTTTTACTAGCTTTCAGGAAATTAACCTGGTCCCTTGTGTGCTGAACCCAGTAGTTTTCTGCATCAAATTCCTCTGCTCCGATTACTCCGCCACTCATACCAGAAATAAATGTGCAACCTGTTTGTACGTTAATCTGGTTGGTTGTTTGAACGATTTGTCTGTATCTTTCGAGTATAGGATCCATGTGCTTTGAATGGAACGCATGACTCGCATCAAGCATCATGCATTTAATTTTGTTTTCAGTACAAAAAGTGGAAAATTTCATGACGACATTAGAACCCCCTGTCACAACAGTCTGTTGAGTGGAATTGATAGCTGCATAGTCAAGCAACTTGTTTTTATCATTGCCAGCAAACTTTTTCATCTCATTTTGAACTTCTTTTAGATCTGCCTGGACTAGCAGCATCTTTCCAAGTGGAAGTTGATCAATGAGTATGCTTCGTTCTGCAATCAACTTGATGGCATCTTCCACAGAAACGATTCCAGCACAGACGGCAGCCGCGAATTCCCCCAAGCTGTGTCCTAATGCATAATCGGGTTTTACTCCCCATGACTCCCATAGCTTCAAAAGAGCGTACTCGACGCAGAAAATGGATGTTTGGCTGTAAATAGTGCGACTTAAAGAGTTGCAATCAGACCATAACACTGTTTTTAAGCTAATTTTGTATCTTGAGCTCATGACGTTATCACAGTAGTCAAAATGCATTTGAAAGATGGGACTAGACTTGTAGAGTGTCTTGGCCATTCCAGGATACTGAGAACCTTGCCCAGTGAATAGAAAACAGATTTTACCAATAAGTTCTCGCGGTGAAGATTTTCCCTGTAAAAAACTTTGTTGTTGAATGTTGAGAATTGCTTCTTTTTTGGTTTTCGCAATTATGACTGCTCTGTTGCTAAAATTGGCCCTTCCTACATTTGCTGAAAATGCTATTTCTGCAAGTGACTCGTTCGTGGTTTTCAGAAAGTCTTGATATTTGGTCAGGAGCACGTTCAGGGCTTCTTCTGTTTTGGCAGAAATTTTTAATATGTGGAGAGATCTCTCAAATTCAGGTAAACTCAAGTTCATATGCGTCATTGTAGGGACTTGAGGAGGTTCTTCAATGATAACGTGTGCGTCTGTTCCTGTAATTCCAAATGAGCTCACCCCTGCCAAACGAGATTTCTCATTGCACCTTTTCCATTCCAAGGCTTTTAGAGGAATTATTGCAGGAACAGCATCCAAGTCAATTGATGGATTAAGTTTGGAGAAATTCAAATGCGCTGGAATGGTTTCATGGAACATGGAAAGTACTACTTTCATGATGCCCGTGATCCCGGAACATGACTCGGTATGCCCCACATTCGTTTTCACGGACCCAATTATCAAAGGCTCCTCTCTGGAAGAAGAGTGAAATGCCTTTGCAATCGCGGTCACCTCCAATGGATCTCCCACCACGGTTCCAGTTCCATGAGTCTCTACATAAGAAATCTCTCCAGGAAATACTCCTGCATCATCAAGCGCATTTTCAATGGCGAGGGATTCACATTGGACGGTTGGTGTTCCCATGCTTTTTGATATGCCTTCTTGTGCCACGGCTGAACCCCTGATGAGTGCCCAAATGTTATCCCCGTCCCTGACAGCGTCAGAGAGTCTTTTCAGTACCAACACTCCACATCCCTCAGCTCTGGAAAACCCGTTAGCATCATCTGAAAATGTTTTGCAGTGACCATCTGAAGAAACAACCATTGGCATTATCTCGTTGTCAAATGGATGTAGAATCAGATTGACACCACAAGCCAAAGCGAGATTAGTTTCCCCTAACAGGAGACTTCTACAAGCCAGGTGAACAGCCACCATGGCTGAACTACATCCAGATTCCGTGGCAATGCTGGGACCAGTCATTCCCAAAAGAAAGGAAATTCTCGCAGTTGCAGCTCCAATGGAATTGCCCATATAAACTCGGTAAAACTCGGTCATTGTGGAATTCATGACAATATCATTGTAATTACTCATCCAAGACCCCATAAAAACAGAGCCGGACGTTCCCCTGAGTGTGTGAGCGTCAATGCAAGCGTCCTCTAACCCTTCCCAAATGAGTTCGTGTAAAAGCCTGAACTGAGGATCCATGAATATTGCTTCCTTCGGAGAAACTCCTGACATTTAAAATCAAATTGAAATTTTAATGCTGCTTTACTTTATAATACAAAATAATATATGTATGCGAACCGAAAAAATTAGCGTCAAATTCGTCAACTGGATCTTTTAGGAATCCTGCATTTGTTTTCCTTGCATCCGGTTTATGCATGCTACATTGTTCCCGCATCCAGCGAAATGGAGGTGGCTGGCTTGTTGCATCGTGACCTTGGAACATCAAATCCCAGAACTCTTCAAGGTTATTTGATCCCGGGTAACGACAACTCATGCCAACAATGGCAATGGGTTCCTTGGAATATTTGGGCACTGGTGTTAGTTGCAAGGTGGCAATGGACGACCCTTTGTCAGCACAACGTTCAAGCAGAGGTAAAACGTTCTCATCTCGAATTTTTTCCCAATAGATAGCAATTAACTTTTCCAATGCTCCAGTTATTTCCAACTTCTGAACATCAAATCCTTCTGGGTAGTTAATCAAATTTGCAATGCAAATGTCTTGTTCAAAGCTGTAAAAGTAGAAACCAAATAAATTAACCATTTCTTAGGAATCAAAGGTGATGCAGATTGAAAAGGTGTAATCCTTGCAGTCTGTAAACCATGTTTCCTAAAGAGAATACTTATGCAAGAATGTGTGTGGCGCCAGTGTAATGGCATGATGAAAATTCAGCAACATGTACATTAAAATTGTGCAACAGTTAAACTGTGAAAGCGTGCAACCAGTGGACAGGTAACTTCTTATAAAGTAACTCTGGTGGAGTCGAAAAATTTAAACTGACTAGCTAAAGTCAGCTACCTACTACCCGTTGGCTAATTTTCATTCAAATTGAGTACCCAAAATAAGTATTGCACAAAAACCTTTCCTGTACAAACACGACAAGCCATATCGTAAGGGCCAACCTCATTTATGACCATGTATGAACTGGCCGCTATATATTTTTGATATGAGTGCCAATTTGTAAGCTTTTTTGTAGTTTAGCTTATTTCCATCGTCATACCTACCCAACAAGCAGTTTTCCTGGAGATAATTTTTTATTATACTTTCCATCCAGAGTTCCTGGGTTTTTTACCGCATGTTGCATCCATTTCCTCAAGTAAAGTCCGATTCCAGAGACTGAAAAACAAATGCACATGCAATTTTGTATTCATAAAATAGTTCCACATAATTGTACTGAGTGTACTACCGTTTGCGCTGAAGTTTAGCAGACCACTAGTTAATCCTTTGAAAAGGTCAAACGACGGCTTGAAAACAAAGATGGTCGCATGGGCATCCTCTTCCAACAACGCAATTCCATCAGTTTGTGTATCAAAAATATCATCGCAATTCTTCAACACGAGCATTGATGGAGACACGTATGCACAGTGTCCAAAGGAACGTAAAGCCAAAATGGAGTAGATCTTTGAATAATCTTCCAGCTTTAAATGGGCCTTGTTAAGGGCTTCATCCAAAGGGAAAACAATGTCAAAGCTGTAGTGGAGCGCTTCCCTGCACAAACACATTTAAAAAAAATTCCGATACGAAATAAAAAATATTACCTTGAATTTTCGTGTTAAACGGGGAAAAAAGTAGCTTTTAGAAAGGACCTTACAATGAGCACATGGAAATGTCTGACGATGTGATAATGGCTAATTTGCGACTTGTATAAGATCTCTTTAGGGAATAGCATACAAGCAAAGCATTCTGGACGTCCTTTTCGCAAAGAGCAGATGTCACCCATACTTGATTATCAAGACCTGTGTAATAAATGTAAAAAATATATAATTTTACGGGATTAAATTGTGCTTCATTTTAATTTTTAGAATAGGATATTACCCAACATGTCGATGACCGCGATTCTTCAAGAGTAAAGAATTGATTCGGTGCATGCAAAACGAGTTGATCTGGAAACCACTTTGAAAATTCAGTTGTTTGAATAGCAATTAGTCCTGGAAACTTCAAACATGTACTAAGACAAATTAGTCAGGAATGCAACCTTTTTAACAAAGTTACGCAGCTTTGTGCAAAAAAAACAGGATGCACAACCTATTACTGTTACTATATTTAAATATTGGCAATAACAAAACCATACGAAGGTATATGAAAATATGTTGATGTACCTGCGTTTCTACGTATGTATTTAGTGTCCACTAACGAGGTACATGGAAATTGAGTCATTAACCAAATTTTTTAAAACAGAAGTATTAAACATTGTGCAACGTAAAGCAAGTTGATGGTGAAAATAGAGAGATAATTTATGAGTGTCCTCTTAAAACAATTTGTAATGTCTGCAGAGCTCCAGATTTAAAAAGAATTTATGTTAATTTTTTAGACATAAAGTATTTATATTTACTTAATTATATTCCAGTTGTAAGTCACCTTTTTGCACAGAGAATATTTTTAGATTGCACAAGCTAAATACTTACAAACAATATTAACTTTTGTCCCTGTTAAGTGAATAACTTATTAATGTTTGCCCACGAACCCATGCTCAAATCACAGAACAATAATGGAGTTATTAATCTTATCTCATGAGAAATATGACCTGCACATGGGATTTAAAAAAATAAACTTGTAAAACATAAATACGGAGCTGTGAGTTGACGACGCAAACTTGACGTGGATGCTGAAAACTTTTGTGTATTTGTCATCAAAATATTTTTTGAGTGATTTCGACCACGATGCATCAAATATTATATGCACACGGATTTCGTAATGAATAAATTAAAGTTTCAACCGTAACTCCCCCGGGGGGTGAGCGAGGTGGCTGAAAATCAATAGGCTTGGAGACTAAGACCTCTACTGCTTATATTCCAAATTTGAAATAATTTGGATAAGCCGTTTTAAAGTTACACACACACACGGACAAATATGAGTAAATCATTACTACGCTGCGCTGTATAAATACACAGCTCCGTAATAAATTAAGATATCATTTCATTAATAGACAGCTATGGGGCTAGTTGAGAAATGTTTATCTTGGTATAAAAAAAGAATTGATTAAAAAAAGGTACAGTATCTATGGAATCCATAATATGGACTATTTATTTTAAATAAATTGTATACCGTATATTCTTTTTGAATGTGTTTCCATTTTACTTTTAATTAACGTGTGTATTAGCAATATATATATTCTATACCTATATATGTATGTCATTCGTTGTCATGGAAATTGACAGCATGAATGTTTCTATGTAAAAAAGAATGAATAAAATCACAACCTCCTGAAATTTTGTTTTCACCTAGGATTTTCATGTTGCGGAAAACATCAAAATATTTGTAGCAATTAGTACAAATGCCAAACATGCTACTATACTCATCATAGTCTGTTATGACTTCCAAGTTTGATATATTATTGGGTGATATTGTGTGCTCTGTTCCTGTTCTGCGAGTTATAAAACATAATGATTTAGTACTGACTGACAGTTTCTCACGAGCTTAGTTATAATCAACAGTCACGTTTTCTGCTGACGACATCTAATGCATGATTGGTTACCACATTTTTATGTGGATATTTTGAAGGTGATTGATAACGTTGAAAAATTTAAGGGACTCTGGAGTTGAGGGTTCACGCGTGAACTGTCAACTCCAGTCGAGTCGACACATATGTAAATATGTACACGGTATGTATGTAATGTAATGTATGTATAAAGCCTTGTTTCTTCTCCAAAATAAGCCATCTGTGAACAGATAAATTCTAGTGTGTTTGTGCTACTATCTACGTAGATTATTTACACGCGCTACAGAAAGAATGGTAAGAGGTGCTAGATTGCTGGGCATCATCATTCCATTGTGTGAGTAGAAAAGGAAGCAGCTAAGCATGGTTATTGTCTAGTACAAATTGCCAATCGGAATCTGGAAATTCCAGACTGGAAGCAAAATACTTTTCCTGGAATACTCATTATTAAAGTCACAATTCAAACTCAGTTGGCTCCAGCTAGTTATCATTAAATTTGCCGTCCTAAATGCACACATGCACAGTACCTGTTATACTTTAGATTATAATTAGTGTAGACAAATTCCAGTTTTTCAAGCCACCCACATTCACATTACCCCAACAATTCAGTAACAACCTTGATTGCATTTTATAATCTGTACTTGTACCTACAAACTTTATACTCAACTAGAAAAGTGGCCCGTCTTCGACCGGGAAAAAATAGTATAAGTACAATTATAATAATGGTGACCTTTAGTTACATGCATAACTTTAGATGACTGGATCTGGTTTAAAAAGTCTGCTTAGCGTTTATTTGTCATCTGATTTGCATAAATTATGTACCAATATACTCGACAGGATATGTTTTATCTATGAAAACAGAAGGTTTTATCTCACTTTATTCATTCACGACAAATTAGACGTAACTATTCTCATAACTTGACCATTAAAAGTTAATTAAAAATAATATTAATATAACGTTTCCCGGTAAACTGGCCAACTGTTCCCGGTTAAACTTTCCCGGCCAACATATCCCAATGTGGACAGTTCCCGGTATGGACACTTCCCCCTGTGGTTAGTTCGCCCGGTGGACAGCTTTCGGTATAACCTTTCCCCGGGTCACCATTTTTATAATTGTACTCATATTATTTTTCCCGGTCGAAGACGGGTCATTTTCCCCGGTATAACCCTTATCAACTTGTCGCTAAGTATAGTAACGACAATAATCTTATTCTACTCATTTATAGCTTTCGAATGATATGCCAATTGCCATATACGAACACTTTTTAAAATAAAGTGCACCCTGCAGGGTGTTTGGAACATAACTTTTTTATTTGTAAACCGGTTCAAAAAAATATACATAAGATATAATTAATTCCTATTCTACTCAATTATACCTTTTGAATGATGTATCACTTGCCATATACGAACACTTTAAAAAAAAAATTTGTAACCTTACAGGGTTTTTGGGACATAACTTTTGTATTTTCAAACCGGGGTTTTCCAAACATGCCCTATAATTATCGTCATGTTGATACCAATGTTGACACCAAGTTTCATGAAGGTTAGCCAATCCGTTTAAAAGATTTTATCGACAATGTACTTTTTAGGCAAATTTTCATGATCCGATAGGTTTTTTTATTCATAACTTTTTTATTTTTCATCCGATTTTTTTTCAAACATAGCTACGAACATCCGCCTTGCCAAGACGATCATTTCTGCGTAGTTTGGTGCATGTAGCTTTTATGGTTTGAGAGATCATAGGGAACATACAAAGATACATACTTTCACAAATACAGAGATACAGGTTACGTAAACCGGCCTACAACGATAAAAACAATGACATGTGAGTTTGCAAACATTTAAAAAACATTTCTTATTTTGACATACCTACATTTACATTTACAATTATACCACCGACCGGAAAAGAAAAAAAACATTACTCCCGTTTTTAATCTGAGTCATCTTTCATCAACTTTCTGAATTAACATTCAAATATTTTCTTTTGTAGGTACGCCATCATTAAAAAGTGTTGGGCATTCAAGTGCAAAGAAAGACCCTCCTTCAAGGATCTGCTGGAAATGTTAAAATAGAAATCCCAAAGGAATAATGGCTGACGTCAACTTCATCAACTTGTCATTTTGTTAATTTTTCCACGTATTTTTGTTCTATGATTTGTCATATTGTCATAGCCATTATAGTAGCCCAAATAAAAAATGACTCAATTTGAATGAGCAGACACAATAACTTTTGTAGTTGAAATGTAAGTACAATATAAACACAAAATTAATCCTTGTCAGTTACAGTAGGGTGGTAAATATCAAGAAAAATGTAACAAGTATTATTAGATGCATTTATTAGACATAGTAATTAATAGTATGCATGCTAATTTTTTTAAATCATTAATTATTATTTTCCTGGAAAACAAATTGAATTGTACAAAAATAAATGTTTGAAATAGCTCATCAAAACATGACGTGTGGTGGTGGTTATTGGTGATATGGTTAGGAAAATAATATTATGCATCCATACATTTACTTTGTGCATTACAACCAAAAAGTTGGACTTACACAATAATATTTTTCGTAGAAGTGCAAGTGCAAAAATTGCAAGTGGAGGGCTAAATTTTATGATGCACTTAATTTTAACACGAGGAATAAAATGTAATGCTGAAATGCTGTGGTTAATATTGCTTTGTTGACTGAGTTATCTAGTTACATACAAGAGCGTGTGTGAGGCTTTTTGGAATAAATATATTTGTGTTTGCAGCATTGCATAATATTACACTCGCACAAGCACATATTATACCTACGTGTATATCCATTTATGCATCCATATATATGCCATATATGCATGCACAACAGGGAAAAAGTACACTTGAAAAATATGCAAATAATATTATATGTATTGTGAACATTCCCAATATTTTCGTATCAGCTGTGCTTGTTTCATAATCTTCCCAAATTCAATCAATACTCCGCCGAGTAAAAAACTGACTTCTCTTTGATTCTGTGAACGAGCAATTTTGTTTATTTTCTAATTTGTTAAAGTCTCTTAATTAGTAATTTTGTTGAATGAAGTTTGCTATAAAAATAGAGATTTAAAAAATGAATTTAGAGTTTCCTGAACATTGTTTATTTTGTCTGGAGAGTATTGCCCAGCAAACCGGAGAATTAAGTAATGGCTATTCCGAACAAAAGACAAAAAATAGTGTGTGGAGCATTGGAGCCACCAATGGAGCTGTAACATTTAATGGGAATTTTGAAAAGTTATGTAATTATTTGAAAATTGAGTTTCCGACTGATTGTATCAAATATCGAAATGTGTCGAGAATATTAAGTGCGGACAATAAAACTTGTTATGAGGGTTTGTTGTGTTGCGGATGTATGGAAATCCTGAATGGATTGGAATCACTTTATGAGGACCTGAGCAGGATTCAGAGAAGAATTGACTTTGGGATTAGGAGTGTTCAGGGTATTATAAAAAATAGCGATGGGGAGAAGGAGGAGGATGGTGAAATGGGGGGAAACAACAATAATAGGAGCAAGAGGATGAAGTTAGATAAAAGTTCGCTAGGAGCAACTTCTTCTGTTGTTGCCGATTATTTGGAGTTTGTGGAGACATTCAGGAAGTTGGTCACGGAGGTGGTTACACAGGAACCACAACCTGTGGTACTCTCTGGTAATGAAATAAGCATGACATTTTATCTAAAATTTTGATACATAGGTATGTTATTTTATTTTGAAAATTTGCAATAAATTTATCTTAAATAGGAGAGGCAGATGCTTTGTCGCAATGTTATGAAAAATTGGAGGAGGAGTTGGAGACGAAACTGAAATCTGAAGAAGAATACCAGGATGGAATGGGGTTGGAAGAACCAATTGATAGAACTAATAATGACACTGCAAACAACCACAGAGAAGAAGAAATTTTTGAAGAGACCCTTTCCTTTATTAAGGGAGAGACTGAGATGATGGAAGAAGAAGGAGATGCTACCAGAAATAATGAAGATAGAATGCTTCGAATTCTGTCAACCGTCAATGTTTCAATGGAGGAGGAAAGTATGGAAACTAATGGGGATGACCAGCAAAATAGTTTGCCGCTTTTGTATTCCACTGAGGAACTTTTAGGGAGTGATTTTGATGAAAACACAATGAGCTCTATCCCATCCGGAAGTGGAGTAGACGGCGGGGGATCAGCACAACTAGATCCATTGTCTCCTTCCTCTCCTCCATCATCAACTTGTCCCACCACCTACCACAGAAACAAGGCCACATTTATCTGCCGCTTCTGTGACGAATCCTTTGACAATCCTAAAAGTTACTATTTCCATAGGAAAAGGCAACATCCCGAAGAGTCTACATCCCTTGTGATACCATCATTCCATAACAAAGATTCCAACAATAAATGCATGCAAGTAACCATTTGCCCACTTTGTGGAGAATCTAAACGGACAAAGCAAAACACATTCAAATATTTCATGGAACACATGCTCTCGCACGAGGTGGTCAAAAAGCCGGTTACAACTATTACAGAAGATATCAGCCCTTCAGATGATGAAAGCAAGCCCTTTGCGTGTGACCACTGCGAGCAGCGATTTCTCTTGGAAATGAATCTAGATCTTCACAAAATATGTTACCATGAGTCTAACTTGATCCTCTTAAAATGTGAAGACTGTGGGGATTCGTCGAGTAAAACTTGGGAAGATTTAGTTTCGCATCTTGTCGACAAGCACAGTAGCAACGCCATTTATTCGTGCAAATCCTGTCCAATGGCTTTTACCACCGCAGACCAGTTCTTGGAACATATGCAAACCCATTCCTTAAGTAATAGACTGCCTTGTTCGGAATGCTCATCGGTATCTCCCTCCTTAAAGGATTTGTATCAGCATTTTCATGAATCCCACCCAAATTTAATCAAAATCTTACGCTGTGAGCTATGCGACGAGGGATTTTTAATGCCGAACACTTATCGCAAACATTTTGCTACAGTGCACGTGTTGAATAAGTCAACCCCTACCAATTCCATTCCTGCCGCCATCTCCCCCAGAGTGATAGCTGTGTCTTCTACCCCATCCACTTCCAAAGTCCGATGCCCTCATTGTATGGAAGTAAAAATCTTCAAAAACAAGCTTACTTTGGAAAACCATATTCGGATCCATCATGACACAACTGTCAACAAACATAGTTGCGATCAATGACGGTAAGGCATTCGTGCACCGGAGTACCCTACGTTATCACATTCAGCAAGTTCACCTAGGAATACGGTATGCTTGTCCCCACTGCCCAAAGTCCTTTACTGCCAAGAGTCTCCTCAAAGGTCACCTCAAGTTACATAGTGGGCAAGGACCTCCGGTAAGTTCACTTAGGAATACGGTATGCTTGTCCCCACTGCCCAAAGTCCTTTACTGCCAAGAGTCTCCTCAAAGGTCACCTCAAGTTACATAGTGGGCAAGGACCTCCGGTTTTGACGTGTGTGTTTTGTAACAGGGTTTTTGCAAGTCAGACTGCCTTGAAAGCTCATACCATCACACAACATGGAAATCCGGAGCCAAGCGCATGTGACATTTGCGGAAAGGAGTTCCAAAATGTGTACAGCTTGAGAGCTCATAAGAGTGAAGTCCATAATTTGAAGCAGTGGTCCTGTCCTCATTGTACCATGCAGTTTGCTAGGGTGAAGCAGTTTGAAAAACATTTGGAGACTCATAATTTAACACTTGTTGCTGTCAAAATGCTGACTGAAAATGGTCAATAAGTAATCATAAAAAAATGTTATTATTTCATGTAGCAAATTTAGCAAAGTAAGTGTAGCCACACAATTAATTATTATTAATAATTGCAAAAGATTTGATTTGTGTCTTCTATTTTCTATTGAATTTTTATAATGTAAATCTATGTATATGTGTAGTTTTGATTCACACTTTGGTCAATGTCAAAACTGTCAACACATTCCGTTGTATCAAAAATGTAAATTGATCGAAACAAAAATAAAATAATTTATGTATTATAATAATTACTGTACTTATGTATATCTATCTTTATTATGTCACAGTTTAGTTTGATTAGATTATAGTAATATGTAGGTTTATAATATTAAAATATTTTTCTGGAAAAAATGTTATAGCGCTTATTAATTATACTCTTGTAGTGTTGAAAAATAAATATCATGCTTAAAAGTAAAGATCAGCCTAAAAGCTAAATGCACGCAGTATTTTTTTTTCTTCATAAAAACAAATCATCTTAAAAATGTTTCAAATTTCTCGAAACAAATTTTCTTGTCTCTTTGAAATGCAGCATTAAATAGTCAATCTAACTTTCGCATCCCAATACTTTCTAAAAAAAATGTAAATACTCAAATTTGAATTAGTAAATACACAATACACACACAGAAATTATAAAGGATTGTATGGGATAAAAGGAAGGGGAACACTCAAATGGCAGAATGGATGCATATAAACCTGCCTTGAGTATTAGTCTATCATAATATCCAATTTGTAGTGGAGGATTATATTAATAAATGGGATACATCATATGTAAATATGTACAACTATATTGTGTGGAGTGATATCTCCTCATTTTTCATAGTCCATAATTTCATACTGCATTAGTGCATTGCCACAACAGGCATCATCATGCAAGTCTGTATTTTATTTATTGTATTCAAAATTACCAAGCCAAGAATTATTATCTCAGGAAGTCTACAAATATAAAAAGTAACAACGATGTGATATAATATAGATGTGGCATAATATATAAGTTGTAAGTGTATCATTAAAACGTTAATCTTCTCTCATGCTTGTTGGTTTGTTCGGTTAACTCCTACTTGTAAGATAAAATGCAATGCATAATGGGAGCGTTCATTTGGAGCGTCGTCCCATATAGGTTGGAGGTAGACACGGTGGATGAAAAATATCAAAGGAGGTGGAAAAGTTTTATGTGACATAATATAACTGATTTCATTACAGATTTCGGATTTTCTTTCAATCCATTTGTTCTTATCCTAATGTCACTCGCCCATATGGGGTAATGCATGCCTTGTATTTATATATTATCATTATATCTTATTTAAAATTCATACAGAATTTTGTTTTTTATTCTTGACATATGAAGGTACCCATAATTCAATATTTCAGCACACACGCACCCAGGCAGTAATGTAGTACTTGTGCGTATTACTTCAACCTTCACTTCTCTTTTATATAAAACCAACCTGCGAAGAACATACCTATTAGGTATGCACAGACAGAAAGAGCTCATAAAATTAAAAAGGCAATTACCTAGATGCACCTACAACAATCTTCATACCTAATATTGAATACAGTATTTCCTCTTCTTTGCATAAAAAAGCAGCCTTCTCTTTGGGCTTCTATTTGAAATATAAGGCAGTTTTAGAAGTAACCAGGTGATATATGATATGATGAGTTGAATACCCTTAAATACATTGCATTGCATTACACTTTCATTTCATTACACACACAGACACACATACTATTCCAGTTCCAGTGTTGGAACAGTATTCAAGGTAATAAGCGAACAAATAATAGTATAACCCTTTCAATAAATATTTTCTCACAAAATAAGGTGCAATTAAATACTGATATATATGGTATAATTTTTTTTAAAGCTCTTATGTTACCATGGCAACCTCAAGTGTGCTAGAAAGTATATTAACGCGGTCAAATACCACTTCCCCATCATCCAACACATCCCCTCTACTTCGCCATTCATCCCCTCCTCCCCCATCTGTTACCATTAGTAATGCGCCTGAGCCTTCTGTGATGGAGAGCTCACCACTACTACAACGTTGCCTCACTCCACAACCACAACTACAATCTTCCCCCTCACCAGTGCAATCCTCCCACAACACCCCCACACAATTACAAACTTCCTCGACACCCCCAACTGAGGAGATCACCGTGGAGAATGATGAGGATTACATTTTCGGGGATGATCCCATGTGCCAAGTTATGGACTTATTAAATTTCACCGTGGTTCACAAAAAACCAGGTGAATGCTCAGCCTACTTCACCTCCATGCCCCCTGGGGATCTAATACCAAAAAGTCAATACCTCCACGAAAGGAAATACATGTGCGACTGGGTTAAAAAGTTGAAATCAGAGTTGGCAGTTGCACAAGTGGACAAGCTGAATTTAAAATTGCAATCTGAGAATACTGAAAAGCATAATAAAAAATTGATAAAATATGTTTCTGATATGAATTGCTTGTATGGGGATTTTATGAAAAGATTGGTAGTGCTAATGACAAAAATGAATGGGAACAGTTCGGATGTTTTGTTGAACATTGGGTCTTTTGAAAACGGGGAGGAAGCGGACAAACTATTAAATACATTGGATGGATTATCAAATATGTTTCATAATCAGTTTGAGGCTTTGGAAAAGATAAACGAAGTTTTGAAACAAGTTAATGGATATTTGGAGGGCAAGTCCAAGAATGTGCCGACATCTTCCTCTCGAGGTGGTGTTGAACGGGTGGATCAGCCCCTTGCAATCGAAACCCAACTTAATATAAATATTACTTCTAATGAGAGCGGCTTGGAGATTCCAACTGTGATTATTCCAGAGGACGGGGAAGTTTTGATTCAACCATGCACTCAAAGTACAAATATATCTGGAGAAAATTCGACATCCTCAGCAGGAGCAACGACAACTTTTTTGGAATCATCTACCACTCAAGTCACCTCGGCGGCTCCTCCAATTGACGCTACTAATTCTTCTACTACACCAGAATTATCTCCAACAACAAGCGAAAATTCATCTTCAGCCTTCGTCCCTGTTCCTGAAACAGGAGAAAATGGGAGCACTTTCTACAGTTTAGTTGAATACCCAAAGATGCCAACATTAAAAGGGAAGAAACATGGATTTAAAAAATTGGGTGCTAACGGATTTTACTGTGAGTGTGGTCAAGTGTTTGCTACAGTTGCGTTACTTAAATATCACATCCGGTATTTTAATGCAAAATGGAAGTTTCTGTGCAAATTGTGTGGGAGGCGATATCCGGGAATTAATTTTTTAAAGCTGCACATGCTAAGAACACATCAAATCGCTTATAATGGGATGAATGCATGTAACTATTGTACAAAAAGCTATCAAACTGCGAGTGAGCTATTAAGGCACTTGAAGAATGAGCAGTGAGCAATTTATAACTTACAATTATCTACATATGTATTTTTTTATTCCTAAAGTTTAATATAATTTATTTAATTGTTTTAAACAATATAGCAAAAAGCAGCTTCCTGATGACGTGGATCCAGATAAAACATCACGAGGACCAACCACAACCCTTTCCAGCTGCACCAGATGCCCTGGTCCTTCCACTCGATCCTCAGACCCAAAATCGATTTTAGTGGTAAATGGAAGTCGCTGCGCTTGTGGCATGGAACTAGGTTCCAAAGAAGCTCTAATCGCCCACATTCGCTCGGAAGTTGAGCTGCACGGCCAATCTTTCCAGTGTTCAATGTGTACTGACACGTTCAATCACCCGTGCAATTTAAAAAGTCACTTTCGGGAGAGACATGGACTAGACTATCAGGATTTTCAAGATAGACAGTATGGATGTTCCAACTGTGATGAAATGTTTTCCAGTTGTGAGGACCTGGATGCACACAACGTTTACAATCATCAAATGCAAGTGGATGAAGGCGAATTTAGTGTTGAAACTGTTCAAGAGAAAAATTTATTGGGGTAAGGGAGAAAAATTATCTAAATTGCATTAAATGCAATTGCATACAAAAAATTGTATTCAATTTGCTAATCATTGTTTTTTTTGTTTTGCAGTAGTGGCATTGAAAACAGCATAAATACCTACCATTTTGATACCCCTAATAACATTGACGATGATGATGGTGCTGGAATTAGTTTGCCTGTGGACACGGAAGTCCCTGAGCTAATTACGATATACGACGAATAAATTTATTGGGTTACCGAAATATATTTTTTTTTGCAATAATCAATGTGATTATGATCTCAGTCAGAACTTACAAGTACTTTACTGTTCAAAGGCCCAACAATATAAGTCACAGTGTCAATATCAATAAATGGCACTCCATTTATATATATATTTCGGGTTTCTCAACAGCAACCTATCAACCTATCCCTTATTCCTATAGATGGTGATAATGATAGTATTCATTATTTTAAGTTAAAAGTTCAAAACCAATCATTTTCTTTAATTAAGAAGTATCCTTAAACATTGATACTGATAATATATGTTGATGGTGATAGAAACAGATACAGTATTGTAGCAACAATGGTGTTTACTAATTGTCTTTTGAATGTATCCATTTTGTTAGTAGTAATTTAAAATTAAATTTATTATCATTGACAAATTCTTTGGCTCAATTTTGTACATTTGTCGTATGTATAAAAATTAAAATTAACTACGCATTAACTATTAAATAATATGGAAATTATTTATAAAATAGATATAATTTTGAAAGTAAACATTCGAAAAATTTGAGAAAAAAAACAACTAATTTTGGTTACAAAATGGGTAGTTAATTTAATTGTTATTTGTTGATATAGTAGTTGAGGTGGAAGATACATAGTAATTACACTTTTCAGCTCGCCTTACATATAGTTATGTAGCCAGGTCAGTTTGCATATGTCATGCTCATGTTCTTTCCAAGTTTTTGTAAAATATATGGATGAGCAGCTCCAGTTTAGTTTTGAATGTATATCCACACAAGCATTTATGCCATACCTTAGATTGGGACGGGAAAATTATTCCATGGTTTGGATGTGAATCATTGTATGGGATTAATTGTAGCTCGGACCCATTTCCCCCTTGAGTAGGTTGTCTGCATTGTACCGGTAAAGATGAGCATATTGAATATGATTTGCAAGCATGTCCTCCGATTCAAAAGTCTTTCTACATGGAAGGCAACCATGGTGAGCGAGAGCGGTATGTAGCAACATGGAACTGATACATGTACACTTTAATCTACATAATGCACACACACTTGGACAAGCAGATAAAAAGGAAGGTATGATTGGTATAGGGTTTTGAGTGGCGACCACTGGATACTGTTGTTGTTGTTGTTGTTGTAGAGCAGCGGTATTTTCTCCCAGCATTTCAATGTGCTTGTTAGCATTTTTAGGCAAATCATAATAATTGTCATTTGTATAGCTGATGTTACCGCAACCGGATACGTCTTGAGTGACAACTCCGGATGCTGCGGTTGTTTTCGGTTTTAGAATACGATTTACTTGTTGAAAATTCAATTTCACTGTATTCCAATCAGCCAGCCGTTGCAATGGAATTTTCCCACTTATGAGGGCGAGTTTTTTCAATAGTTCTCCAAATTTCTTAGATCCCAATTCCAGGTTTCCGCTCTCTTTTCCCAGTTTATTGACAAATAGATTTATGAACACCTTAAACTCTTTCTGTAACTCTTTCGAAAATGTTGTAAGCTTTGACAACTTATCGACTAAATCAGCATTTTCACTTTTTAGCTTCTCATTTTCCCCGGTTAGTGTACTCACATTTTGAGCAAGGTGTGCATTTTCTTGACGCGAAAGAAGAAGATCTGTTCCAAGTATTAGGCACTGGTACTTTAGTTCCTGGTTAGACCCGTGCTCCTGATTTTGGTTATTTTCTGCGGGTTTATTGTTGTTTGGTCTACTGGGCTTGTCATTGGAAACCAGTGAAACGTTTAGCATTTCCATGACATTGTAGACCGTGTCATCATTTTCCCACTCCAAATGCTCGGATTCCATGATAATGATAATATTTTTTTTAGATGATTAACTTTTTATTTAAAAAAAAACAACAACAAGAATTTCCTGATTATCAAAGAAAACTCAATTTAACCAGTGTATGTCGTATGTGTGTGTACTATGTGTACTGCTGTTGCTCTACTAGTTTGTTGGATACAAATTTATGCAAAGGCATTATTATATAACTCTCTCTTGTCTGACTGCAGCATACTTACGGCTTATCATGTAATACATGACATGCATCAACTTGTATTCTCTGGCGTAGGGAAGGAGTGGATGCGGATGAGAAAGATGTTATTTGGTACATCTTGAAGCATCTGCCGCTATGAGAGTCTTGATTACTATATGCAACACTCACAACAAACATTTACAGAGTGAATTTTACACACCACTTCATCTTCAAACTTGCTCAAGCATGTGGCAAGCATGCCTTTTCCCCCCTACTACAACATAAAATTTGATAAAGCCTTTCGAAGGGAACTATTCGTTCATGTAGTGTTTTTGTGGGTTGAATAAAAGGAAAGTGAAAATTAATCTCCATCTCCACACAAATGAATGTCTTGATGATGTGTGTGTGTGTGTGTAGTAGCTTAGCTTGGTAGTTGGTCCGGTCTATACATGTAGTTAATGTGTACCTATATGTTGCAGGAGCCTCTTGTACGCACTCATCATGATGACTTGGGTACATATACATACATTCATACATCCAACATTACATAATATATCCATCGATATATGTAATTCTTCAATGAAATGAGCATGATGAAAAACATGATGATGATGATTGATGAAAAATCATATACACAACTTTTATGCATCTTTTAATAAGTTTGAGTTTGGAATCGAGTTTTCATGGAACGAATATACACGCTCAGTGTTTTTATTGTTTGCATTATATTTACATATATGTGGTGGGTACAACTTCATAAATTCGTCAAAACTATTTACTGGACTACATATTTTGCTTGGACGCGAGCTGCATAGAGCTACCCATGTGGCTACTGCTGAGCTGCCTACTCCCCTTTTTATCCCCGCCATCATTCTCCTCCACCGGCTCCTCCTTCCCCATGAGCGTATAATACTTTTTGGAAATTATCTTCCAGTCCGTTACATTCTCAAGCCGACGTCCCTGATTGTCATCCTCGCTTTCCTCCATCCCTGGCCCAAGTCCTGGTGGTGCCAGTTGGGTCAGACTTAATTTCATATGCGCATCCGAACCTTTGCTAACGTTTGCCTTCATCGCCGTCTTCCACTTGCTTTTTACATCCAGATTTAGTGGACCTCCGGATTCCTTCTTTTTCTCCTCCTTCATCTCCTCTTCAGCAGCAGTAGTAGCAGCAGCAGCAGTAGAAGGAGGAAGCTCATCTCCCATCTCCCCTGCACCAGGCCCCTGGTCCCACTTTAACTTATTCTTTGGCTGCCTCGCAATTTTAATCTTTCTGTAAATATAAGTACCCCAGTCCACAAAAAGATTAAGTGGACTAGCTGTCGCCGTGGTTGTCTGCATATTTCTTATCAGCTTTGCCAATCCATACTTCCATTCGATATCCGATTGCTGCTCAATCCGCTGA
>JAHZNC010000326.1:0-47988 GCA_027744095.1 Zhuqinia jingwanae
GACAAAGATAAAGGACAGCCGAGGAAAACCCAAGTCCAGTGACCACAAAACCACACGCGTCATCAGAATCGCCAAGAAGAAAAGTATTATTTGATTGTTCATTCACTCAATTAAATATATCTTAGGTATATCTTAGGGTAAATCTTATCCATTAGTTTACATATTGACAATACAATTTTTTGATCATGTTGTCCAAATGTTATTTATGAAGTAATTTGAAAAATGTAATAAAATAAACAACTGAAAAAGGATTGTCAATGATTTTATTAGAATTTTGAAATCTAAGACAAGAGACATGTGTTGGAGACTACAGCTAAACACTTATTCATTCATGAATTTTAACCAACATCAAAAACTACCAATTAGTACTCTTCGCCACCTTCGCCCTCTCCCTCGATCGAATCCATTCCGACTTCTTCGTAATCCTTCTCAAGAGCAGCCAAATCCTCACGAGCTTCAGAGAACTCTCCTTCCTCCATACCTTCACCGACATACCTAAAAAGAAACAATAAACTCATAATTATAACTCCGAATTCGAGTCAATGAACACAAATACGGCGAAAATGTTGCATGCATCGCTTACCAGTGAACGAAAGCTCGCTTGGCATACATCAAATCAAACTTATGATCAAGACGCGCCCACGCTTCGGCAATAGCAGTTGTGTTGGATAACATGCAGACAGCACGTTGAACCTTCGCCAAATCACCTCCAGGAACGACCGTTGGTGGTTGGTAGTTGATTCCAACTTTGAAGCCAGTAGGACACCAATCCACGAATTGAATTGTTCTAAAACATAATAAGTACCATAATGTCAAACCTGATATTAAATGTAAAAACTATTTCCACAATTCATACCTTTTGGTTTTGATGGTGGCAATCGCAGCATTGACGTCTTTCGGTACTACATCACCTCGATACAACATACAGCAAGCCATATATTTACCATGCCGGGGGTCACATTTCACCATCTGATTTGCGGGCTCGAAGCAGGCATTGGTAATCTCTGCAACGGAAAGTTGTTCATGGTAGGCCTTTTCTGCGCTGATAACCTGTATTGTACAAATAATTCATAAAAAAACAATTATTAACAATTCGACCTTATCTGCTTTATAATATATTAAGGTTATGTAGTGAACTCACAGGGGCATAAGTAGCCAGAGGGAAATGGATACGCGGATATGGTACCAAATTCGTCTGAAACTCAGTCAAATCCACGTTCAGAGCACCGTCAAACCGAAGGGATGCCGTAATAGATGAAACAATTTGTCCAATTAAACGGTTCAAATTGGTGTACGTAGGTCGCTCAATATCCAAGTTCCTAGGGAACGAAATTCGAAGGATTATTTCTGCTCACACTCACAATATTATGACGGGAATATTATTATGAGAATATGACGTCTACTAACCAATTACAGTGGGCTCCAAGTCCACCATAACAGCACGAGGAACATGCTTTCCAGCGCCAGTCTCACTAAAAAATGTGTTAAAGGAATCGTCTCCTCCTCCAACAGTTTTGTCAGATGGCATCTGACCATCCGGCTGGATTCCATGCTCCAAGCAGTACAGTTCCCAGCAAGCGTTCCCAATCTGGGTACCCGCTTGACCAACGTGGATAGATATACACTCACGCTAAAAGAAACATTGACATATCATAAACATAAAAGTTGATTGATTGAAAAGTTGATTAATTCGTCGCTCAAAATTCTACAGGGGAAAACTAATTAATTATTTACTAACCATCTTGATAGATTTTTTAACTAGTCTTTACTCAAACAAATTGAAATGAAGATCGAGTTTAAAAACTACACTTTGTTCCTACAACACAGCCTGGTGTCAATTCTGGCTCCTTCTCGGTGCAACGGTCGAGAAAACGGAGGGGCACAATTTTCACCTGGAGAAAATCAGGGGTCTAATCGTAGTTTTAAACTAACTTTAATTAAAAGTTGGATATAACTAATGCGAATTGGCAATTTCTTCTAGAAAAATATTATACAGGAGCACGACGATGGCGAGCGATCAACTATTCACAATGCGAAATGGCAATGGCAATGCATTTACAGCTCACGAGAGAACCACGTAATAAAAACGCTTTTTGTTCGTTGTTCTAATTCTAAGATTTTTTTTTACGAGATGAGCATGTCGTCTTGTATCCACGACGCCGGAGTGGAACAGTCTTCCCGCGAGAACAACGACGAAAAGTGTATAGCAAGTCAATGCAAAAATTCAATTATCGCGCCTACCATTTTATCACCGTTCTTTCTTTGTACAACCATAAATATGACTCATAACGTCGTTGATTATGTCATGAGTCATGAGGATTCTTAGGTGAGTGAGGATGATTATTGATTCCAAATATGATACTTTTGTTTGTTCGTAGGATTGCAGTGTCTGTAAAGATGAAAATTCTCAGTTCTCAAGATCTTTATATTCAAGATCGAAACTAATCAACTAAATAAATGAAATAACGTATATACCCATTTAATTACCAATTAGAGTCACGACATGCCTTTGTGCCTGGCAGTTAGAAGACGGCATTTTTCTACGTAACTACATGACATGAAGGATAACAAAAATATGACTTGGTGAAATATTATAGTAATTACGACGCGCGACCAGACAAAGATGTTTTTAGATTGAGTTCAGTCAAAAACGAGATAAAATAATCTAATTTTATTCTTATAGGAAACAAAAAAATTATTTTGTGAGTGTAAAATATCATATTACAATACCTCATATTAAGTTATATTACACAAATTATCCATTTTAACAACAGTTTTGTTTGACTTGAAACGTCCTGTGGAGGAATACAAAGAAGAGGATAGTAAGAATACAATTAAGTTATTTATTATAATGCTTGGGCGAATATTTTGTATCCGTTTTACATGTATTTACAATATGTGCATAATATGTCCTGCATATAGATGAGTCTGATAAAAAGAATATTTCTTATTTTTGTACCACAACAGTTCTTTTGAATGTCTCACTAAGTTTTTAGTAGATTAAATCCAAATTAAACAAACAAAAATTGATAATAAGTTGGTTTCGAAAACTGTTACAGAGGACGGAAGATCTTAACAATAGACGGTGGTTCATATTATTTCGGCATGGGCATAGGCATGAACCCAATCATTCCAGTGTTACTGGCTTTTGGTCTGGAAGTTGAGGCTGCTCTTGCAGATGCCGCGGGTTTCTTGCTAGTTGCAGTCTTTTTTGGAGATTTTCTACCTCTCACCGAAGAAACCGACTTTCTAGCTCTAGTGGTAGTTTTGGCTCCAAAATTGAAAGCTTTTCTTTTTACTGCCTTTCCTCTTTTGGCAGGCCCATTACCACCAAAGTAAGGTGATTCTTGTGAGTCCATGTTAATCCAGCCATCATCGCCCCCTTGAGACCTTGAATTCTTAACTGTTTTCTTTCTTGCCGCAGGCGCTGCTCGTTTTGAAGTTGACGCAATCGAAGTTGAAGGACCGGGCTGGGTACTAAATTCTTCTATATTGTCTTCGTGCTCAAAGAGCAAAGTACACTTGATTGCGGAGTACTTTACCGTTATTTCCAACAGCTGCACACCGTACTTGTCAAAGTTTGCTTTTGTCACTCCTGGTAGTTGGAGCATGTCATTGGGAGTCTCAGGCATTGCTATACTCATGGCCCTCAAAGCCTATTGCATTACAAAGGAAAAAGTATTTTGTTATTCTTTGGATTTGATACGATATTTCGTGACAAATGAGGAATCGTCAATTACCTGTACGCTCATAATAGTAGTCCATTGCGTTACTCCCATTCCTTTGGCAATTTCTTTACAAGCCTTTATCAAGTCGTGATAGCATTCCTTCTGCATGTTACCAATTTTACCTTCCAGGCCTAAATTCAACGAGGATGAGTTAATAGTCTTGCTGGATGCTGATTCCTTCTCCTTTGGCTTTGACATTGGGAATTCAACCTTCGAAAATCCTGATAAAATTCTTTCTGCTTTTGGGCCGAGCTTAATATATGCATATGTTATCATTTTATCCCTGGATTCATGAACTTCCTCCTGCAGAAGAATAAATAGAAGGGGTGGTGAGGTAACTCACCAAATGATAACTTTGGTAAATCATAGGTATTTATATGCTTACGAAGAGAATCTCATCAATCACAAATTTTCGTAGAAGTCTTTCAACGTCATCCCGTTGCCAATCCTTGAGTATTCCATGTATTCTGTTGTTCTGATGCCCTGTGAAATAACATTTTTAGTAACAAAAGTTTAAAAAACAGTTCTGCTCACTGAAGCGAATAAGAAACACAAATAACAATAATGTGGATAATTGTCTCACCCATTTCCGTGATTTTTTTATGTTCTGATCCCTTTAAAATATCGACAAAATGGCGAAGGGTAAAATTGGCGTCAGCGAATCTTCTTCCTCTAGCAGCTCTATTTCCAACCGCGTTAATCAATTTAATTCCTTCTAAAGTCTTTTTACATATATCTGTTACGTCTGTCATTAGATACATGTCCTGTAAAACGTTTATAAATAAATAATGCAGTAAATAACTGCGTAAAGGTACGTATACAACATAAAAATAATATATTTTAGCTATTTTTTACCAGTTGCGAACAAATATCACAGACTGTCACAGGGTCATTCCTAGAATTTATAGTTAAAAAAAGCCAGACATTTAAAAAACGAAATATTAAAAAAGTTCTGTAGTCTTGTATTCTCAACTTTTGCTTACCTGCAAAGTTCCACGTCAAAGATTTCTCCAAAGTAGTGTAATTGTTGTGCACGTCTACAATCGGTCTTATTTTCACAGTATGACACCATTCTAAATAGATTCTCCAAATGTTTTTGCTGAGCCTGAAAATTGCTTTTTTCTCCTATTTTACAATAAAGCAAACGTGGATTAGCAATTACAATAAAAGTCAAAATAGGCTAACATTTTTTCAAGTAGGAAGTATATAGGTACATACGTTTCAGCATTGAACGAATCTTGACAGCGTCCTGGTAAGAGTAGAACAAAAAACAAACTGCAGGGTCTCCGTCACGGCCAGCTCTACCGGATTCTTGGTAATAACCTTCTATACTTTTTGGCAACGAATAATGGATTACAAATCTTACGTCCGGCTTGTCAATACCCATTCCAAAAGCAATTGTAGCACAAATGACCTAAGTAATATCAGAAACAAACACCTTTTATCTTTTAAGTACTATGTTGCTACTCTATATTCAAATTAAAATATGGGTAGTACTTGTATTCCGTTATTACCTTCGTTTCATCGTTAATCCAATCATTTTGAATTCTAGCTCGTTCTGAGTCTGACAAACCAGCATGATATGCAGCAGCCTAATGGATAAAATGGCGAATAATTAATTACAAAATTTTATAATAAACATATTTGTTGTTATTCTAAATCTATGTAAAGCTAATGATAAATATGTAAAGCTAATGATAAATATGTAAAGTTCCCTTACAGAAATTCTGTTTTGCATTAATTGATCTGCCGTCAATTCACAATCCTTTCTGGAGAAGCAATATACAATACCCGATAATCCCTTTAGTTCCCTGCTTTGTAACAGTTCAATTACATCTTGATAGGTACTCATTTTCCCTTTCTTCGGACGGACTTCATATTTGAGATTGGGACGATTGAAGGAGCATAAAAACCACTTGGAATTTTGCATTCCTAATTGTTTCAAAATGTCTGCCCGTACTACAGGGGTTGCAGTTGCTGTTAACGCCATTATTTTCACCCTAGGAAATTTTTTTCGCAACACTCCGAGTTTTGTATAGTCAGGTCTAAAGAAAAAGAAACATTCGGTTACATCAAGGTGACTAAGATAGTTGACCAATAACCATTAATTGCTCATCGTACTGCAAACATACCTAAAATCGTGGCCCCACTGACTGACACAATGTGCTTCATCAATCACGATTCGTGCAAGGAGGTTTCTCTGATAAAGAGCTGTGAAAACGTCTTCTAATCTACCTGATGCAGCAATTTTCTCCGGTGTAACGTATAGAAGCTTTAATTCTAAAATCAGAAACAAATTATTACAAGTGATTTATAAATCCTTCAGGACAAGTTAGGCCACTTTAAATGGACAAGTATAGCCATCTGCATTATGTGAATGAATACTTTTTATTGAAAGTATAAATCAACGTACTTGGACTGCTGCCTTCAAGCTGCTTGTAAACATTATGTTGTTGGGCCATTGTAATGTCACCAGAAAGATGAGCAGCTGGAATCTAAATGTCATAATTGACTTCAATTACTTTTACTACATAATGTCACGAATCTGTTCGTAAGAACCATCACCTGTTTGTAAGTATAACAAAGACTATTATTTAGAACTGAACTTGCGTACATCTAGCGATAAAAGCTTTTGAACTTGATCCAATATTAAAGACTTCAATGGAGACACAACAATGGTAACACCAGGCGAAATGAATGCAGTCAACTGATAACATAGCGACTTACCTCCACCTATGGGTAAATGAATTATCAATTGCAAATCAGTTTATATATATGAATTCGTAATTCACGCAACAATTCATCACACTAAGAAAATCACGGCTTACCAGTGGGCATCATTATAAAACAGTCATTTCCCAACAAAGCAGCATTAATGGCTTGCAGCTGAATGGGTCGAAATTTTTTTAGACCAAACTTACTTTTTAGTGCCTAATTAATTAAACAAATATTTAAGTTAAAGCTTACGTGTATGCATATAGATAGACATAAAATAATAGTAATTGTTATTAGAAATGAGTAGCAATTTACAGTGAGCATCATCTTGGAATGAGAATAACGAAATCCATCAAATTCTCCACTGGTTCCATCATTTACAACCTTACCAACAAATTTGCCGACAGGGAACTTATTCGGATCTATCTTGCCCCCTGGAGAAGCACTTCCTAATCTCGAAGGCGTGATACCCTTACTTGTCCCCGGTAAGTTTGTCCTTGGGGGAGATGTGAATAGGCTAGAATGTAGTGGTTTTTCAGAGTTCGATGAGTCAGGATATTCTGAATCTGAGGTGGGGTAGCAATCTTCAGCACCATAAGCTTCAAACGGGGGACTACTGCCTGCACCAAAAAAGTCATATTTTTCAACCCGGTGGTCATTTCGTAATCCTGGTGACTGGAATTGCTTGCCAGAGTCCTTAAATAGTCCTTTTGGTGACGGACTATCTAGACTAATAACTTCAGTTTCTTCATCATTTGTATAATTGCCAAGCTGGAACGTTCGTGATACAGTTGCTGGCGTCTTCGTTTTTGTATCCGACTTTTTGAATTGAAAACTTGAATTAAAACTGTCAAAATCTTTTGCTTCACTATTCGAGCTGACACTATATGCACCAGTGTTAGATTTAAACTCATTTTTGTGCTTCACTGCAGAATTTATTGAAGAACCACACATACGCAAAAGTTCAGTAAGAGTCGATAATCGTTCTGGGCATATTTTTAAAACATCACATAATAAGTTTTTGTGCTCACAGTTTTCAATCATATCAGTTGTCTTCTCAATTACAATTCGCCCCACTGCTTCAATACTCCCCTACATAAATTAACATGAATATATTTGTATGACTTATCTAATTTCAAAACAGCACAAAAGCAAATGAATATCTTCATCATTATTACGTCTTTCTGGAGTGAGGACATGGCTTCATCAACCCATGCGTCGTTGGCCTTTGTATCCATCGATTCGGAATTCCAGGGCACGGATATCAGTTCCTTATACAGATTATCATCATTTTTAGGCGGAAGACTGTCAAATGTCGATCTATCTTGAGTATCAGTACACCCACTATTTGTAACACCATCTTCTAGATCTTCAAATAGTTCGGGATCAGATTCATACACAACGTTGTCGGAACATTCCGTACCAACTTCATCCCCAGTTTCGCTCGTATCTGTAAAGTGTTCAGAAAAAACTTAAGTTAATGGTAAAATCATTACTTTTATTATGTGTACCAATGTGCAAATACCTTCGTTAATCTTCTTGTCACAAGAATTCACAATTTCTGTTCTTTTATCGGCATCAGAATCGTCCGAATCTGAGTATAAAATTTGTTTTCGGGTTATAAACTTTTTGCTGGGTGGTTTTACAGTGTCTTCCCTGTCATCATCATCTGAACTTTTGCGCTTAGACGCTCTTGAAGTCTCGAACTCTGACTGTGTACTATCAGTTAGATTTATCGTGCTATTTCCAGAACGTGGAAGACTTTTGCTGTCAATACTGTCGCTTCCCCTGAATTCTTCAGTAGAATTATCGTGAATCAGGTTTGCTTCACTGGGGGATGGCACTCTATTAACTTTATGACTAGTGGTTTGTGATGTAGAATTGGCCATAGGAGATGTAATGAAATCATCATCATCGTCGTCATCATCATCAAATGAAAAGCCAATATTGAAATTGGAAACTTTCTTTACTGCATTAGATGACGGCGTTTGACTACTGCTTGGCAGTCTAGATGAAATGCTGGCTGAAGTGTCAGTATTCTTAGGTGTAGAACTGAAAGCAAATGGCTTGGGTTTAGTAGTACCGTTAATATTTACAGTTTTCTTGTCCTCGTCAGTTTTCTTCTTTCGTGACAGCATGTTTGAAAATTAACTCCTATACCCTCCTTTAGAATAAACAGTGCATTAGTAACACGTATTTTGTCAATTTGGCAACACGGGTCCTCCACAAAACGTTAATTGTCAATTTAAAGATGAATGACTTGTAGCGATAAGTGAGTATGGTCACTTCTATTCTACTGTTCTGTTTACAAATGAATTGGTAATATTCCAACGAAATTAAACACTTAAAAGATCATAATCTATAGATGTCAACAAAATGCCTGTAATCATTGATCGTAAAGCCGAATTCGATTCCTTTTTTTGAGTTTAACAAAAATAAATCGTGGAATTATATATTCCGATTATTCCGAATATATCTCAAGTGTTTCACATGGTAAACAAAAAACAAGCGGTCTATTTTTCTCCATATATATTACCTAAGAAGGTAATTAAGGAAAACAATTATTTTTTGTTGCAACAAACTGTTAATATCCAAACCAAAATACATACAATGAAATTTAACACACATTTAATATTCAATTAAAATACTTTTATTACTGGTCATTATTGTACAAAACTGCTGATTGCTGCATTGTAAACTTTTTGAAAGCATTTTCCGCTTCTGCAGATGCCTCGCAAAATGTAAACATATCTGCAGTGTTGAGACTTGAGACACATACATGCAATGATGCCATACAAACAATATGAACACATGCATATGGGTCAAGTATCTCCATCTCCAACAAGTCTGCTGGGCATTTTTTGTTTCTTTTTTTTGTCTCCTCTCCTGCCTTTGTTCCTATTGCACATGGCACATATTATGAAACTTTTCATTTTGCTTGACTTTGTCTCGTTGATTTTGTGAAATTTGCATGAGATTAGTTGAATTTGCATGATTTGATAAATTGATTGATAATAATGAATTGCATGATGATAAATTATGCAAATGAAGTTAGTGTTTTTTCGATGCAACAATCCGAAATGCAGATTCAGAATAGCCTTTCGCGGTGCCTTCCGATTGCTAAGCTGGTAAGCTGTGGTGTTGAGACTGGAATGTACACAAAGGGTCAATTTGATATGCGAACATAAAAGATTCGGTTGATGATACGACATTTTTCATAAATTTGTGTACATTTTTATTCATTTTTGTATGTAAATTAAATTTTACTTGTGTTTGGCTACGAACTACGAATCATGTTTAAATTTTTATTAAAAATATACGTTATACAGTTATAATAATAATAATAAACCTAAGTAAAGCAATAGTTATGAACTGTTTTCACTACTAACTGCAGTGTTTCGACTACTAAAATTTTTCATAAATTTGTGTACATTTTTATTCATTTTTGTATGTAAATTAAATTTTACTTGTGTTTGGCTACGAACTACGAATCATGTTTAAATTTTTCTTAAAAATATACGTTATACAGTTATAATAATAATAATAATGCACTCATGATGCCATGCGCATTTTTTGTTGACATTTTATATATTTATTTATAATACATAAAAATATAATATTATAATCATTTGAATTGAGAATGTTATTATTTCTTTTAACTCGAAAAAGAGTTCACAGGTTAAAATGGTTGGTTGAAAATTACTAAAAAATACATTTTATATTCAACTTTCTATTGCGTCATCATTAACATTGTCATGTTTGAAATGACGAGAAGTGACTTTGCCCTCCATTTTAATTATTATTATTATCCTACGACGACACATGATTGATTATATTCTTATCATAGGATAAAACATTTACATCTTTCTTACACTAGAACTAAGATTTAATTGCATTAATGTAGCATATAAATTTTTTTTGTAAAAAAAACAATGTCCTCCTTCACGAAGTATAGGTAATAGACATACAGTACAATAATAAGTATAATTGTAAGGCTTATATAGTAATGATAATGGAGTAAATTTTAAGATCTTTTTTGTTTAATTTAAACAGGCAGGAGTATCAAGAATGTGAAGTGAGAGTACATATATAATATAATTGTAAGGCTTATGTAGTAATGATAATGGAGTAAATTTTAAGATCTTTTTTGTTTAATTTAAACAGGCAGGAGTATCAAGAATGTGAAGTGAGAGTACATATATATTACTGAAAATCAGGTTCAACATACAAACATCGATAAATGAATTTGTTATCATCGATAACACTTTCATTTCATAAAAGAGATTCATTCAAGGCCCAAATTACATAATTGGTATTTTTACATTATTACAAGTGTAGAATCAGGAGGTTCCCCGATCGAAAGATAAATTACAAAAAATGTAAAAATGTAATCAGTAGAGCAAGACCGTTTATACACATATTTTGTTTTATGCTTTTGAAATAATATTTGATTTAGTACTACCACGCGTAAATAAACGACACAGTAAAATGAAATGAAAAAAAAATCAGTCCCAAAGTCTAAAATGCTTATATGTGAAATTCTTCTAATGAGTCATTTGCATAATAATCGCTGAAAAGATACTAAACCCTTATTTAATTCAATCTTTGGAGATGACTATTTAGAATACATCCTGTATTTTATCATCATCTTTTGCATCATCCAGTCCCATGCACAAATGCCCAAACAAAAGTTATTAAAAGTATAAGTAAATGAGTTTACTTAATCTTTACTGAGTTTTCTGTAAAAAAAAGGAAGAAAATTAAGGTTTCCTGGATGGCCTAAACAAGGTCCATAAATATGTACATATGTAGGTAGTTTGGATTGGTAGATGGGGAATCAGCAAGTGGGTAACAAAGGAGTAAAACAGTAAATTTCAATACAACTCTGCATTTATCTGCTTTTTAGAATCTATCCAATCCACATTGCTGTAACCTGGATTAAAAAATTAAATAAATTGGCTAGAATAATTATTAAAATTTCTATTCTTTCGAACTAAAATAGCTTTGCCACGCCCCTGTCATCCTCTTTTTGGCAGTGGCAGACAATCTCAGTCCATAATTTGATGTGGATACTGCAGGAAGGGAAGACGGAGAAGGGGTAGGTGACGGTGATGGGACTGTTACTGGCGTAGATACTGACTCTGCTTCAGCTGCTGTGTCCACATAAATTGAGCTTGTACTCAGATTAGATTTGTTTGTAACTGCGCCTGCGTATCGACCCCCAGAACCCCTTCCAGAATTAGCTGGAGGTTGGAATGATGACTGATGTATGGGTCTAACTGTTGTGCTGCTTACAGATTGCTTAAATCGGTCGACAGCAGGAGGGAATGGTGTGGTACTACCAGCAATGTAATTTTTAGGCGTGGATGAGTAAGTGAAATCTACTATATTTTTACGATTTGCTCCACCCCCACTAAAGTCCAAACGTAATTTTCCCGTTCCTTCAGGATATTTAATGGTTGTTGTTATTCCACCTTGAGGGAATGAGACCGGATTTGATGCACTTAAAGAAGCCGAATGTGAAGGAGGAGGAGGAGATGGTGGGGGTCTATGTTGTTGCTTGCTCTTTTGTTTGCCATGATTATGTGGCAAGTATGGATTTTGTCGATGGCCAGGACTTGTTGTGTGGAAGGCACTTTGAGTTGGAGCAGCTATGAAATTATTCGGGGTTGAGAACGGTGTTGAGACTTGTGGGTGTGGTGTTGGGGTTCCATGATAAAATGGAAGAGGTGTTGACGTGGGATTTTGTAGATGAGGTTGTGGTGAAGAAATAAGTACATTTTGTTGCGGTGGATAACTGTGATCAAATGCCCTTGGTGCTGCCGTTGATGATACGAAAGGCCCGAGGTTATTGTTGTTTGTTGGCGGGCTTGAGAATATTACCTGCTGTGGTGTTGGTGGTGGTCCAGTAGAACTGTACGATACTATCCGACCTCCACTATGTCCCTCTTGATAGGGTTTCAATGAATTGTGTCTTAAAATTTGTTGGGAGAAGGGAGGGGCCGTCGTTTGAATTGAAATGAAACTTCCAGCGTTTAAAGGAGTAAATCCATCTCTTGGTGTAACTGCGTCATTTCTTGTTAGTTCAGGATGAAACTGTTGTTGTTGATTGTACTGTTGCTGTTGTTGTTGATGGTGTTGCTGCTGTTGTTGTTGATGGTGTTGCTGTTGCTGTTGTTGATGGTGTTGCTGTTGTTCTTGTTGATGGTGTTGCTGTTGTTGTTGTTGATGGTGTTGCTGTTGCTGTTGTTGATGGTGTTGTTGATTTTGCGATGGGGTAGGTGGGTGTAAAGTGGGTGAAGGTGAAGGTAGAGCACGATGATATTGTGCTGTTGAAGATGGAATGTGATGTTGCGGGGCAAATGTTGTAGGTGAAAATGCATTTATGAACCTCTGCTCAGGCTTGGGGGAAACTTGAAACTGCTGTGGAATGTGGCGTTGTTGTTGCTGGAGTGGAGGCAGAAAACTTGGTGCTGGTCCAGATGGGGATGGCCCAATGTTGTCGAGATATTGTTGGGATGGTGGAGTAGGTGTACTATGCTGGGGATTGTGTTGTGGAGGAGGGGATTGCGCTAAAACATGTCCTCCACCCGATGGTCCTGGACTTGGACTTGGATATATGTTCTGATGGTGTACTTTACCATGAGCTGCCGATTTTGTAAAGGGTCCTTGTCTCTGGGAATTCCCATAGCTCGTGTGGTCAATAATTACTCTTTTGTTGTTATTACTTACATAGCTTAAACTGTCAGTTCCTGAAAACACGTTACTTCGTTGGCCGTAGAAGTGTGGAATAGCTGTGACCACGGCTTTAGAACTGTTAATATCTTTTCTACTAGCCAACTCGGCCTGTTTTTGTTTGTGCTTTTGTTGGGATGGACTATATGGGAATTCAATGAATGTATCTTTCCTGGTGGTGGAAGCATAAATGTTTTCTCGTTGCCCATGTACATTGGAAAATTGGTTGCTTCGCATGCCATGTGCAGATTGGAGTCCTCCTCCTGTTGATGAAGATGAGGTAAAATAATGTTGGTGCTTGCTTCCCGAATGGTCGTATTTATGAGGTCTATTTGATGGTAGGTAACCGGGCCCTGAGAAAGCCGCCGGTGGATTCTGGTCAGGAGCTCTTTGAGGGCTGTAGTCAGGCGGTCGAACGGTATTATTTGGATCCTCTGTTGAAATCGGTCTGGGATGAAAGGTTGGTGTAGGTGACGGACGATTAAAGCTTACACTCTTGGCTTGAATGGATTGGGAATTGCTACCTAATAAATTGGCGTTACTCAATTTCAAAATTCCAGATTTGGAGGGCTTGATTGTGGAAGATATGATACCCTTGAAGAGAGAAGTTTTTGTGCTGTAGTCTGGCCTTGTCGTTGTGCTAATTGTAACAGTAGTTCCGAGTTTAATAACGTTTCCAAATGGCGAAGGGCTTGGTCCCTTGATTGGCTTTGGTGTTGGGCTAATGTTAAACTTGGGGATTGGTGGAGGTGGAGGCCTTGCCGTTGTGGATCTTATTGTTGGATTAGGTGTGGTCACGATCGACACTGTCTCCACATGTTGCGGTTGATAATCAGAAGCAGTTGTAGGTCTTGATGTGCCACTCACATGAGATTGTGTTATCTGCGATGAAGCAGCAGTCACTCGTCTCTCTCTCTCCCTGTCCTTTGATGATGGAATGAGTGGAGGCGAGCCGTTCGATTTGACGATACTCACAGTATCATGTAAACGGTTGGGATTACTTTGAAGTCTGCTGACAAGTTGACTTTGATAGCTTGGTCCAGATCCTGAGGCTTGTTGTGAAGTTGGAGATTTCAAAAAGTTATTCAAAGAGTCAGCTCTGCTCTGGAAATCAGGAGGATGAGAGGTGACAGGATTTGTAACACGAGCCACTTGATTGCTGCTCTGGACTTGAGTCCCTTGTCCAGACGGTGGAATAAGAAGAGCATTATTTCTAGTTGGAGGCGGCAATGGTGGAAGAACATTGGCAACTCTGCTTGAAGCTGCAATGGGCAAAGATAATCCACGGACAGGTTGACCGTCAATACCTATTCCAGGGCCAGCATAAATAAATTGATTCCTCGAGTAAAATTCTGGCGCTGCACTACAGTCCACATTAAACCACCAGTCGCATACAAAAACTTGTTGGTTAAACAATGTTCCGTTGGGACAAAGGAAGCCATCCATTCGATGTTTCTGACATATCCAGAATACCTGGAACAAGAATTTATAAATTCTATATTAGCATATTATATCATACAAAAAATACAATGTCAATAATTTTCCATGTCACTCTAAACAATTTTAATCTTAATCTTTTTTTTAGATAGGTATGTAATGATGCTGATTTTATTAATTTTATCTTTAAGGCAAAAAGTCGAGGGACGTGCTGTGTAAAATTTCATATAGGTAGGCATAATGTAGGCATGATGTCCACTTTTATTATATATAGCCATGTCCATTATCAATATCTAATTGCATTGAATATTCGCAATTCACATATAAAGCGCACGTTCATCACCTATAATTAAGTGGCAAATATAGAGCAATAATAACAGGTTGGGGATAAAAATAAATAAATGAGAGAAGAAAAAACTCCTTCAACCTCTGATCATTTTAACCATTACACCCTCCCTATACAGCATGCGTCACTGAATGAACAACTGCCACCACCACCACCACCACCACACACCAATGAGAGACCCTTTCTGATAAGCTGTCGTAAAAGGCTATATTTGTATATTTATGCTGTGTTGTGCGTGGGTGAATAAAAATAAGCCATATCGTGGCTTGTGGTAGTTTGAGGGAGGGGAATTAAGTATGCTACACCGAAGAAGATATACTCTTTAAAATTTCACAACTGATATAATAATAATCTGTTAAAGTATATGGTAGCGTAGTGCATTCGTGGGAAATTGTGTCACAGTATTACGTTATATTATATGATGATGTATTAAATTATAACAAAGCATTCAAAACGAAGTTGGGTTCTCTCTCCATTTAACTTGCTCATATTTGATAACTGCGCGACGAGCGCATATGGTGGCACAGAGGTATATATTAAGTACCCTCTCTAAATACTAATTCTCCGACAGGTAGCCACTTCATTCATGCATTCAACTCTTTTTTAAGTAAAGCGTGTAATAAAATTTTCGATTAATTTCAGGGGAATTTTTCATGTGACTCGCCAACAGAAAAAAAACGAGCATTCTTACTGCTAGAATATTTTTTTTTATGCTTGCATGTAAGGTAGCAAAATATAATGTATGCATGTTGTGTAGACCATTCGTAAATTAAATTTTCATTAACATTATTTTTACAACTACACACTACTATATAACATGCATACAGCAAACAATGCATTCACTTTGAATTTCGTACGAGAAGAATTTATATTTTTATTCCTATAGTAGTATAGATGCATGATTCAAGTACCCAATGATTCATGACGACGAGTGTTTTGTTGGATGCGTTCTCATAATTGTCGTATTTATTACTAGCTCAATTTGCAATGTGATAAAATCAAAATAACTGCTAAAGTTTATATGTATACGAAAGGGTGAAGTTTACGTCTAAAATGGTGCTGTCAACTCACATAAAACAATTTTGTCGCGCTATTATAAATATAATTTGTAAAAAAATGCAATATTAGAGTCATGAAAAAATATTCACTTGTTGTTGTACACGTATGCATGTATCTTGGCTGGCAAACTATACACTAAATGCGACGATACTTTTTTCTTTGTGATAACATCGATGCTAATTTAAATTAATTGATTTGTAAAGTACAGCACAGGACATGATGATGATAACCATACATTTCGTGCACTTTACAATTAAAAATTGTTGCATAATTTAATTTAACTCATCCTATTCACGTAAGTAAACTGAATGATTTGGTTTAGAACATCAGCAGAGACTTGGGTGGGGATACGAAATGCGCAACAACCATTTAGCGTGGGTTAACAACGTTCGTGTAGGTTATCCTATGGAAGCTTATCAATTCATTTCAGGTTACCTTGCGCTGCATGAGCTTTTTAAGGGGGACTTGAGATACTACTACTAGAGTGGGTGGCTAAAGTAGTTGGTGGTATATCTTTGTCAAAATTCTCTTTACCCCTAACTGTGAGGATCATCGTTATTTAAAAGGAGGTAAACACTAAACAGTTGTTGGAATTGTTAACGTGCCATCATCCATCAGCTTAGTTCAAAATGGAATGCAGACTGTTAACAAGCTTTAATCAAGTGATTATTGAAATTACCTTCTGGCAATGCAAGGATTATTTCAAAAGAAGACGTCGTCAAATTATGGGTATTAACCATGGTCATGAGAATACTGCGTCATGTAAGATGAGCATATTATATCATCACAGCAATGAAATAGTGCTAAATGCATATCCCTTTTTTATGCTAAAGTTTTTTTTATGAGAACCTGCGTTTTTTAAAATGTATATCACGCATTTAATAACTAAATAACCATATTTTCTGTGAAGTTTAACGAACCATGTAAGAAATAATGTATGAAAAATGCGAAAAATACGTGTATGTAGATCTTTTGGTTTGAATAAAGAAGAAATAAAATTGTTCTAATTAATATTGCAAATTGTACATTGTTAAAATTGCAGCTATATATTGTTAATTAATCCTCACCATTTATTTGACGTTTCAGACATAAATTAGAAATCTGAACTCTGAAGCACATCATAAACAATGCTTTACTACTCAGCTCGTCGTCTAATCAAATAATAAAAGCTATTCATTGTTTTTTTAACCTAATGTGTGTGTTATTTTATTTGACTAACTCATCTCTACTTATTGCATATTTTATAATAGATATGTATCTTGCTTTGGAACTTTTGTGATTCTCATGAATATCATGTGTACAGTATCATTAAGTGCAATTTGTCACGCATGTAAAGTAATCAATCTTGTATTTTTTACACGTATTGACATTTGCTAGCAATTTTAATCTTGAAATGAAAAAAGTATTTTTGTGATTTTTATTAAAGTTATGATTTCGATAGAATTGTGGAATGTGCATTCTCAAATTAAAAATTAAATATTGGATACTATAAAAATTATGCATGTAATAATCTCAAGCTATGCAATAAAGTTACCAACTGGCTTATATAACAAACTGCCGACGACAACATAATCACAACTTGCAAGAATGCACCTAGACAGATAGCCTGTAGCATAGCTTTAATCATTTAATTCAGTATAGGTAAATGCAATTAGATATACTGAAGAAACAGGAAGTAGCGATTAGTTGCATTTTATACTACCTGTTGTATATGTATATGTATGTATGTTGCCGGAAAAGGGTAGGCATTTGAAAACGCCTTATTATTTCATCTATCCCCATCAATAACAGTAATAAAAACGGTATCAATTTCACTAATGATTTACCTGGCATCTGGCTTGTGTATCCGCATAGTAGCCCGGCCATGCCTGATCCTTGCATGAAAATTGTGTCCTTGGGATTTCACCGTAAATGGGATAGTCAATTCCAGCTTCACCTGGAATTGCTTTCCCATTGAATGGTGGAGGCTCATTTGGAGTCAATGGAAGTTCTGCCTGTCTTCGCTCAATATCTAGAGAAACAAATTCAAAATCAGTTATTATTACTATCAGTGTAGTGCAACGAGCATGAACTCGATATCAATGATAATTAATAGATGGTGTGGTCTGACGTGTGGTCATTCCGTATGTATCTCTAATTGTCCGCATCGCAAACATTAAAGGGATTGAGTAATTTGCTACTCTTCCGTTTAGTTCACATTTTTTTAATTTGAAATACACAACAATTATATATACTGCCCATGTTGTATTTAAATCACAAAAAAAATGACGCATATAATTTTGTGTGTAATAATACGAATCATGCATATGTTTTTTTCATTCGTCTTTTTGTGTGTTGCAGAAATGAAGACGTGCACATTTCCTTCCGTTCTGAAATAATAAATACACTGATATGCTGCATATTATTATTATAACACGATGGTACAATTTTTTAACTTCCGTGAGTGCATCGTTGCATAATCCATGAGAGGAACTAACAATTAATTACGCGATATAGCGCTGCTTTGAAACAAAAGTAAAAACAGTGAGAGGGTACGGGTTTATGAGAAGAGTTTACTGTTGTGGTTTAGATTACTATTCTCATCATCACTCACTACTACTACTACTTCACTACACCTGAACAAATATAATAATATACAAATTAACTGCATTATTTTGCTAAAGCAAGTAACATTTTTTCGCTATATTTTCCTTATTTTTCATGCCATGTTTAGTACAATATATTAATAGTTGACATACATATTTTGTATATATCGCACTACCACTACTACCTCATATGCTCAAAACAATTATATTGATAAATTACGATGTTAATTGTAATATAGCTATAAGTATATGCATCATAATTCTTGGGTATTTAGCTAATTGTACAAGAAGTGATCATGATTGAATTAGCAACGTGGATATGAACGCTCATCCGTCCGGTTTGAATCCTTTAAACAATGAATCCTCTACAAGAAACGTGTTATAGTCACAAATTTATCATCGCTACATTCACATTTTCCCATGATAAATAACGTTTGTTTCTTTTGCGCCGTACGTGTACATGACTTCAACAGCCAAAAAATATTGTGTAGAATTAGAGTGCATCTATTCTTGTTGAAGATTTGTAGTCTTGTACTTTAGTAAGTTTATATGAATATGATACTGCACTAAGGCAAGCAGATAGTCACTAAAAATGGCAGGTGCAATTATTTTTAATATTATAATCAAGCAAAACACTATACCATAATAATACTGCAAATTAATTTTTTTTTACAAAATGTAGAATGTCTACATTCACGTACAAGACATTATTTCAATGTTATAATGATAGGCAAATACAAATGCATAAAATATTTTTTGAGTGGTATTCATATTTTTGCGTGTAATTTTTTTTTACTCTCTTCCATGCAAGCAAGAATTATGAGCTGTTACCGGAGTTTATTTGTATGCAACATGCTAAAGTTTCATATTCATAACTTGAAAGCTCAAACAGGTGTTTGATATTTTAAACTTCTTTACGACCAGGATTTTTGTGGGAACTCTACATAAACGAATTGCTATATGGCCCTTGGAATACCAAATACATAAAAGTATAGTATAGATGTGTTATTAAAATCAGGTTCAATCTGCAAAAAAAACTACCCTCTTCAACAAGCTTTGTATATACTGTCTTTTTACAGTAAGTATTAATGTAGGTATTATTTAATGCCAATACATGCTTGACTAAAGATATTAGACTACAATAAAGCTATCCTCAATATATACACATTTTTATTAAAAAAATCTCAACGTGTAGTAGGGACGATGATTCAACAATAGCTAAGCTGACTTGTCTTGAGTGACTTATTCCTATTATTAATATATTTCGCAACATAATACGTTTGTTTAAAAAAAAATTACGGCCAAGCATGTCAATAAAATTGCAACACATATAGCTATATTATGGGGTTTCCTTCGCAAGTTTTCTCATACATTAACATGAAACCCTTTTTTTTAATGCAAGAAGTTCTCAAAAACGTTTGGGGCTCCCTAAGTCTAAAACGCACAATGGTGCTGTAAAGTATTTTACAGCACCATTGTACACATTGTGCAGTCTAAACTGTGAATATATCTTACTTGTGAAGGATTAAAGATGAAACTTTGTTTAAAAAAAATGGAATCACTGATAAAAATCGCGTTCCCTACAATAGATCACTTATTTCCTTTTCCTTTGTTCCGGATTGAAGGAAACAATCAAACTTTTGTAAAATGAGATGTTAATCTACTTATTTGAATGGAAATGTGATATATGTTATTTGGATGTTGGAATATCACGCTTCTAATATACTACGTGCACTGTATTGTTTCATAAATGATGACATATGTAAATTGAGTAGAACTTACTTAATGCAGCGGCAGCTGTGTTGTCTGGTAAGGCCAGACTATCTGTTAAACGTCCCGTGGGAGTTATCCCTGGCCCACTAAACCCAGATCCAGTACTAACTGGTCCAAATGGTACACCATTGTTCAATCCGAATGGGTTATGGTTCTGATTAAAAAAGCTGAAAGGTTTAGATATATTTGATCCGAGACCGTTACTAGCAATCACAACAGTTTGCTGTTGAGAAGAGGGAGCCGCGGATGGTCCAGATGTACTGTTTGGAGACGATGGAAATTGCTGTTGTTGTTGTTGTTGTTGTTGTCGCTGTTGTTGTTGTTGTTGCTGTTGTTGTTGTTGCTGTTGAGGCCTTTCAGGAATTTGAGGCTCCTTTGGAGCGCCGCCATTATTATTATTATTATTTGAACGTGGGAGTGGCAAATATCCGGAGAATCCGGAGAACTTTTTGGAATTGTAGTCTGGCGGCGTGGAGTCGGCAATATCGCTTAAGCTATCAACAAATGTTGGCAGATCATTTTCAAAAGCTATTGGTGCAGGCGATGACGCAGTTAATTCGTCAAAGGGTCCTCGGTCCAACGGCACGTCGGTGTAACCTCGCTGAGCCTGTCGTTTATCCTTTTTGACCAGAGACACCACCTCAACGTCATCCGACTCCGACTCCGACTCTGCCGCTTCAGAGTCCGTTGCATTATTAGTTGGCTCCCCCAAGGTTCCTAAGAAAGGGCAAAGAATAATTAAAAATTATCATCTCATTTTCATGTAAACAAAATGTCCAAATTAGAATACATTTAAAAAATTCAAAGCAAAACTCCAGCAGAATAAAAATTGGCGGATTATGAGATCATATATTTATATTTATGATGATGCCAGAATGGACAATGATAATATTGATAACATATTATGCTCTCTTTATGCAAGACACTTTATGCATGGTAAATACAGATGACCGACGCAACACATAAAACCAGTAGTTGTTTACGGATTTTTTAAAAACATTTATTTAGTAGAACACGAAAAACATTCGTAATATCAGGATAATTACATATATTACCGCCAAGTATCACACATCTACCTTAATTAGCGTATGTGTGTCAACATGTGTAGAGGTCATTAAGTGCCACCCTAAAACGGCATGCGATGCAATATGCGGCATTTATTTTTATTTGACATGCTTATACCTAATCATCCACTTTTTGGCGTATTTTTATTTTTCACCCCTCCTTAAACTTATGTAATAATTGTTTTGTTACAATAAATCTGTCTCACCGTGATGAATTGCTCACTATTAAGTTCATGATGAAAAAACATTTGGGAAGCGTTTCGTGTATTTTACAAGCAAGAATCTCCTCTTCTGCTTGCATGTCACAAGTCCTCTTCTCATAAATGTATCCGGTTGTGTAACATTCGATTTCTAACGCTCTATGCATGTAACGTTTACTTCTCTGGTCAATTACTTAACTTATACCTTCATACTTTATGAGCATGAAAAAGGCACCTTTTTTTCTTTTGTATTCGGTTGCAGTATGTATGTAAGTGGGCATTGATAACAGGTGAAAACTAACTGCAAAAGTAGTACCGCATTATAATAGCATAAATACATGCACCTACTCACACACGCAGACACATCTTCTTGCCAATAACTCATGTTGACACCATTAAATACTGACGAAGAAAATTGGGCAAACTACGAAAGATCAGGAAAATGGCAACATCAATAACAGTTTATTTTTGAGAAAAAAACTCAACAGTTTAAAAGCGTAGTTATCAGATTATACTGGTACAGTGTTCATGTACGATTGAAAAATGCGTCAATAACAACGACACGTAATTGATTGAGTTAATTTCATCACAAAAATTAGGTATTCAATGTTCAATATTGTAATGTAATCCCTTTCAACTTAAGTGAATTGAGGTTGTTCTCGTGATATAACCTGTGCTCACAAAAGGGGATAACTTGCTACAAATTGTAGGTACATGTACATACAAATACATACTTATTATTGTACAAAAGACATCTAGGTAGCCACACACGGGGAAAAGTAATGCAGTTTACTTAAAAACGGATTTGCAAAACTCATACCATTTTAGTTATTGCATTTTTTAAAATTTATTTTGTAACATTTATGATGAGCTGGGTGGACCAACGTAAAATGTGGTTGTTCCACTGCGTCAAATCACTCAGGTGCATATAGTGAACCCTAATTTTTATGAGGAAATCTTATTCTTCTTACGATTTCGTCCATTGACAGACACACATTAAATTAAGCATGTATTTCGTCTGCAAATTTAAAATTTTTGCTTGAATAACACATAACGCAACATAAAATACACACGGAGTCATTTTCGGACAAAGCAAGGACTATGATGACGATGATGTATGTATGTTGATAACTTAAATGATTGATAAAAGTAGTTTATTTTATATTTTTTTATAATATGAAATGTGTCGCCTCTTCTTGTGTCAAATGTCGACTCAACAATATATGCCTACATATATACATAAGTTGTAGTGTAATATCCTCCATTTCTTAGCCTATTTTTCATCAGAAAAAAGGGAAAATAAATGCGCATTGGTTGGATGTTCAGAGACACTGATGACCTGATAGGATGTAAGGTCAACCCATGGCTGGGAAAACTGACACATTTATAGTTCAAGACTGCCTACACGAAATGGATGACCGATCTGTTTTAATACATATACATAGGTAGTTAGTAGTATAGTGCACGTCTCTTCCATCATATTAATGTGGTACTAAATCAGTCAAAATGTCAAATTCCCGTCCTCATGTCTCATGTTTGCCCTAAAGGAAAAGCACACGGCTTGTTATTATTATTATTCTGCTGATGATCGAATGCATCGCGTCACAAAAAACATTTCCTACTGGGTGACTGCTGATTTTGTCACTTTTATTTACTCGACCATGCAGATCATAATTGATTGATTTCGGATGTCCGTTAAACTATAAAAGTACGAAAAATAGTGTATATGGTACAGCGGCAAATGTACGCGAAAAGCTTTGTGGCTGCAATAACAATAAAAACAACGATACTAATATACAGTACTTATATTTCTTGTAGGTCTCTGTTGTTTAAATTTCAGATAAAAAACCCAGTGACGTAAAATTGCATGTTTACAAATTGCGACAATAAATTTTTAGCATTCGATATAATAATGTATATGGAAATGAATCAATATAAAATGCATTACAGAATTCCGGCCAATACTTATTGGATCATGCATCAACACAGGTGGTGTGGTATGTCGCTATTTTTACTCATGTCATTAATATATGTGTAGACATGTAATAAAGATGAAGAAGTTTGCATATATTTATGAAGTCATATTCTTTATTATTATTACTATTATAACAATAAAAAAAAGTAACCCAGTTTGATTAAAAGTAGGTTTAAGACTGTTCACCTGTGCTGAGTCATTACATATTTATCAATGACATATCAATCTTCTTCAAAGTGTCGTTTTTGTCACGGTGTGTTATGTTGAGTCCACCTCGTACGACATGCAGTTTTGCTTGTTAAACGTGGGACACAAGACCCTTATCAATAAAATGCGCTGCTTGCTCATTGATAAGTAATCAATGCAGGATGATTGTTGCAGTGCATACATATATGTGTATGTAAATTATGAAAAATCGAACAAAAGTAAAAGGAAAAAAATGTATAGCCGGAAACCAAGAACGCGAGGACAACCCTGATGCTCTTAGATGATATGAGATAACGACAATAATTTATCGCACAGGGAAGAAGTTTAAGTAAAAGTAAAAGGAATAAAATGTATAGCCGGAAACCAAGAACGCGAGGACAACCCTGATGCTCTTAGATGATATGAGATAACGACAATAATTTATCGCACAGGGAAGAAGTTTAAGTGGGAATTCTAGTCTGATGATCGCATCGCTCAAATGACAAGTTATACCGAAGGAGATTTTACTTATATAACAGTTAACTAGTTATTTGTAAATGTTATCTTTTTATCCTTTCTTATACAACACTTTTTTTTATATAATATATTATTAATATTCAATGCAAGCCCTCTTAATACTTAGCTTTATATATAACTAATTAAAAAAATCCTACTAGTTTTGTACATCTGCTACGAACTCACAAGTCATTCTGCATGATAGACCAATAGAAAATATAAATAAGTACATTTTATGATGGTGCATTAGATATGACTGCAAAAATAACAATTGCAAAAAAAATGATGATAATAAACCTACTTTTGATTTAAAAAATATATATTTTATCTTCTCCATCCAGAAAATCATAATATTATTATCATTAAAAGTTTTTAATTTTTGCCACAACCCAAACTGCCCCCTATATAAACAAGGCATAAAAATAAATTGTCATAAAAAATAAAAACACTAATAACACTATATGAGTTGTTGTTGTTGGAAGTGTGTGAGTCATTTTATGGAATTATTTTACCAAATGTGGTTGGCAATAAACATATATCGTCATATCAGATCTCACATAATTTCACTTTTTAGAGTTTTTACGTGATATGCTGCTGATCATATCATCATGATCAATCATACTCTATTCCTATATGATATGCATACAGATTGAACAAAGACTTTGTCTGTTAAAATATATTGAGCGTGTTATTTGTTCAGTAGCAAAATGTCAATTATAATATATTTCATGTAATCTTAAATCTTTTATAAGATATATATATATAGAGAACCTTGTTCTGTCACTTTTATTACAAGGATTGTACAGTTCTGCAACTTTTTGTCAGTTGCAAAAATTAATGATGGTTCAGATGATCCTAGTGTCAACTGAGTGAGCGAGTTAAAAAAAACATTAGCTGTATTTTAATTTAAACAAGGCTAAGATTGTAGGGATTAAGTTGTCCATGATGATTGCTTGTCCTCTAGATAGTCTTTATTGCTCAATTTATCCTCCATGCATGACTGAAATAACTGTGCTTGTATTGACACTAATATCAAACCATGTTTTATTCTTTGTAATTTGTAATGGTTTAATTATGGTCCCAAAAAATAACAAGTGAGGCTGCCATCCCACCTTATATATATATTTTTTTTTAATCCTTTGATGTCCTTGTAAAAAAGAAAAATATCGCGTGTACACGGTGTGTGTGGTTGCGGTATCTACCTAATTCCCAGTTCTAAGCGGATTTTTTTTTAGAACTGCTAAGTAGCAATCTTATCAGTTTGACGATAACTTAAATTAAGTTAAGAAAAATGATGATGGGTCTCATTAGTAGGTATATTTTTAGACATATATCTTTGTCCTCTGAACTCTTGACTTAGACATTTTCTTCTAAATACAAATACTCTCAGAGAACAGACACATCCTTCGCTCATGTGTATTACCTAAATTGGAGTAAACTCGTAGTAAAATGCGACTCAAGATGGTCCTCCATCTTATCAAAATCACAGGCATACATTGTTATTGTACACATGAAAGAAAACCAGTAGTAGTAGTAGTAGTGAGATAATTAAATTAAATTCACCAGCTACATCCCCACTTTAAAGGTCACTGCTTCTTTTTATTATTGAAACAGCTACAAAGACACATTTGACATAATAATAATTAATAATAATATGATGAAGTTTCATATGATATTGATGTTGCATATATATGTCTGCTCCTATAATTCATTTACAGCAACTTGAATATCATAAAAAAAGACAGTTTAAACTTTCTGAGAAAAGTCTTTGTAAAAAAAGATTATTCGAATTAGTGTTGACCTATGATGAATTATAAATATAGCAATGGCAGCTGCTGCTGCTTCTATTTTTAAGTAAAACGATGAAGTAAAGCTCATTATTATTATTATTACATGAGATTCACATGAAATTTTCAACTTGTTGCTATCTCCTAACCTTGGACTGGCTGACTACACCACAAAACAACAACGTCAGTCATAGGTGGAAACATTTGACTTTTAATGAGAGAAGACTGCTACACTTGCCTATATGGGACGGTAATAAAAAAACACTAAAACATTTTGTCTCAATTGGTCCTCTGCTATAATAATATCATCGCAACTTCATTATAAAATATAATCCTCTCTTTTGAAATATTGGATATTATATTATGCCGCAAAATGTAAATATTTCAATACCAGGCTAACTTACTACTACTATATTTATAGGTATGTAGACAAAATTAGAATGTTAAGTGTAACCATAAATGTGCTCAATAATAATATATTATTGCCCACATTTTCCTGTTGCAATGAAAAATAAAGTTTATCTTGCATGTAATTTTTTTTTCATGTTCATTCATACTATTAAGTAATTGATTCATACCACTCGCGGCTAAATTTGGCTAAACATAAAAAACGAATAAAAGTATGATACTGATAGTTGTTATTTAAATGCTGATTGATGATTGCCTATTTTTTTTGATAAGTTTACCTGGTCAAGTGTGTGCATTTGCGTCAAAAAGAAATATCCCATAAATATGTATTAGGGATCCATGCACAAATATGTCGATGAATTGGATACTAAATGTTGGTTGTGCGTCGCTTTCAGCAAAAGTAAGTGATAAAAAAATTAATCATGTCTAAATTTTATTTTCAAATGAACCATTCGATAAAGAAAAGAAAAGACTAATGATAATTTTTTTATTAAGACTAAAAATATTATTTTATGATGATGATGATGATGATTGATGATGCTGTATGCTTTTCGGGTGAATCATCTCTGGCGAAAAATAAGCGTGATTTTTATTACTATTTTTCCGATGACGGGATTTTCTTACCTTGGACAAGCAATATTCCAAAAATTATCCAGAAAATGGCACGATTCCTCACGTTCAAAGATGTTGTCTTCCACCCCCTACCAACACCCATTTTGCCTCATAAGAGAGACTCCGGCTTCAAACACTGAATACACGAGACTTTACCAAAGTCTATCCAATAAATTGGCAGCACAAATTTTAAATTTTTTTCTCTTTTAAACTCTAAAAATTAGCCAATAAGCGGGGAATGAAATGGAAACTGTGAAAAAATAATGAACACTTTAAAAACTATGTGGTTTGTCCACATTATAGTCACTATTTTACTTGTAATAATACTGAGTATTTTGAGTCATATTGATATACTCAATTTATTTATCGTACACAACAACACACACTTGCCGATGCTGTTTTTTTTTCTTCAAAATTACTCGAATCCAATTAAGGGACTTCAAAAATTTCTTCACAATTAGTAAAGGTTCCCACAATGCAATATAAGTTGCCAATGTATATGAACGTTAACGATGTATGTTTTTACGAACGACGCTTCACCAAAGAGTTGCGTGTTTTTCGTACTTATGACTGCATAATAAAAAGCTTGCCGTTTTCTTGAGTTGTTGTATAACTTTAAATTGACCCGAAGGAACGGGGATCGTGCACCTGCTCTATGAAATCGAAAGTGAGACTGTAAACAGTGATCAGTGGGAACGTCACCTTTTATACGGCGGATGTTCTAACCATAAAGCACGATTCACGATTATGAGGAGACTTATACTTTCTTTGAATGTAGTAGCACTGCAGAAGAAGAAGAAGAAGAAGAGGTGCCTTTGCCGTAAAGCTTGTTAAGTATAGCGTTGCTCATTGTTAAAGAACGTTATTGTTGCTACCGCTGGCTCTAACTTATTTTTAAACTGATTACCTGGGATGGTACAGCTAAATATACATAAAACTACCAGACTGGGGGAGCCTTATAGTATGCATATTATACGTACTGTTATTATTTATTTATTATTATTATTTTACAGGTGGAGAAGCAGTAAAAAAATATACGTAAAATAGTAAAATCCCTGTTTAAAAAAGTAACAATGCCATTACAAATACACCATTGTATAACATGGTCTCCAATTGTACATTATGTTAACAATGAATGTCGTTACATATATTGCTTTTATATTCCATTTATGTTTTTAATAGAACTTGAATAATACGATGATGGCCTTTAAGTACTCTTTATGTAATTTTTTCTTCATTCTGAATAACACGATACGATACAAGTGTACAGAATTTATTGTTAGTTAGTAGTAGTAAGTTACTTTAAGTCTCATATTTAAATTAAAATTAGTTAGTTATTATTATTGAATTGATAGCGCTGTGTTAGGTATATATCATACAATATTAACGTCAACGTCACATGCAAAATCCAATTTTAATACATTCACAATCTATTTCAATATAGACTTTATAATTTTATGGTTATTATTGATAAACATTATAATTATAATTATGTGGATATCTTTGTGTACACGGGGGCTCGTGAGCACCTTTAAATCACTGATTCTTCTTCGTATTCTTTAATCATCCATCAATAATATGACCACTCCCACTGCTACAATGTGATACAAGTGATTTTTTTTTCAAAATTCACACACAATAACGAATGGTGTACATACAACATACACACATAAGTACTTAGGACTTAAGTTAAAAAAAGGGTTGAACTGAACGTGGATGCCAGGTATGCAATACCTACCTACATTTGTCATATCATAAGTGAGTGAAGACGACGATGATGGATAAGTGTAGCAGCACCCTCTCATCTTAGCACTTGCTTCGATCTTCTTCGCATGAATCATAAAAAAAATCTTACGTTATTGTTCATGGGAGCACACTTTTTTCACCCGATGTTATGAAAGTACACATAAAAGAAGTAAGTATATATATATGGCTCATCAATAATAGCCACTATCTTCCATTGAATTACATATTACATAATCTATAATGGCGTGTGATAATCTTTTTTCAGACATCCAATATTTTTATTATGTCTTGGTGTAGTAAATCTATCGAAAATGTAGTTATCACGTAAATGAACTTGCTTGTCCTTGGTTTAGCGTGTACTGATATATCTGCTCGAACACAAAACTAGTAATAGTAAAAGGCAATTCCAACTTTTAACAAGTGATAATAAGATGATTCTTAAAGATATTTGATTTTAATCCTTTAAGAAAAAATGGTAATGGGATTTAATTTTTTTATGTTTTCGAGAAATCTTGGGAAAAGGTGAATGGTAAACAATAAGAAACATGTTGACAAAAATTATAAAATATCATTTTACATTCGAATCCTCTTATATGCAAACAAGTGAAATGACAAAAGTAAAATTGTTTTTTAACAAGTTATAGCCAGTTCATATGTCATATGTATATTTTGTATATTGATTACCGCACACTGATTGATGACCATAATATAAAACTGATTATCGAAGTGGTTGAACGTTCACTTTGTCCTTAAATGTTTTAAAAAAGGATTGTATATCGCGGTAGGGTCAGCGCGCGGCGTGGGGCAGTGCCTTAACAGTGCACATTTTCCACTAATCATTAAATTGATTTTATTGAACTTAAGATATGAAACGAAAGGCATATGCGCTGTAAAAAAAGATTAGCGACTCAGTTATATTTGGCCTTCCATTATGATTGAGTTTTTAATTGCCTGTGTATCGATTTTAGCATGTAAAACAACATTTTAGCTTAAATAAATTGGAATTTAAATGCGTAATCGACCTGGCTGATTTTTAGCTTGCCGTTGTTGAAAACTAAGCCCATATTCATGTAGCCGCATAATATATACATTAGTTAAATTGGATATTCATGGCAAGCTGTAAGTTCAAAGTTAAATAAATTTATGAAGGTAGAACACACAAGGATAAAAAAAACTGGACATGTGCCTTATAATCCATCCATCCGGAGCCATCATTTTGCATTTGCAGCAAAAAAGTATACAGACTGATTACTGGACTAACTGAACCTCAAATATGTCAATGCATCTCCATTTTCCGTTCTATTTTTAGAGGTTATTGATACAAGTTTTAGCCTGACTTGAACTTGAAATCACCTTCAATGCAACGTGACGTTCTTATATGTATTAAAAATGCAATTAAATTTTTAAGATGGACATTAATTGATTTAGCATATATCACACATCATCTTCATCACCTATCTACAAGAATTAAAAGTAAGTGGGAATGTGAACGGGTAGGTGAATGACAAGGCCGCAGGGTTATCGTATTCATAAACAAATAGGTGCTAGTTTTTTTGTTCACAAAATAGTTCTCTCACTTAGTCCTACAATATGCAAATTAGCTGTTTTATTTATATATTTTTGCAAATGAAACTTTTTCTAGGAGATTAATGATTGCGATTGCGCACTCTTTTATCCGTCTCACAACCCAACTTTTCTTGTCAACGAAATCATCATAAATATGCAAATTAGCTGTTTTATTTATATATTTTTGCAAATGAAACTTTTTCTAGGAGATTAATGATTGCGATTGCGCACTCTTTTATCCGTCTCACAACCCAACTTTTCTTGTCAACGGAATCATCATCAAAACATGTTTTAATAAAATTGAAAAGCAAAAGTCAACGCTACGCTGATGAGATGATGCTTGAGAATCTGCATATGTTAACGCAAACAATATATTATCCTATCACCCAATTCATCTTTTTAATCAGGATAATATATTCATAGTGAACAATGAGAATGTCTTTTTAGGGCCCATTATAGTAGTCTATATGTACGCCTTTACGCCTTGTTAACAAACATTCATCTTTTTCATCAACTAGAGAGAATGTGAAACAAGCAGATTATATGATAACAAGATAGAGTTCGCCAGTTTCATCGGAAAATAAGAAATACTGAAAAATGTGGAGTAGAATAACTGAGGCGGCAAAATAATGAATGAATGGCAAGTAGGTTGCAGGCACACGCTAATTTTTTTTGAATGGCAGAATAATAATCTACAGAATCAATTAAAAATTACCTTTACGAACTTCACCCTGATTATGATTAGTAAAGAATTCCGACGAGTTTGACTTTGTGTGCACGCTGATATTGCCCACACGCGTTTTTTTTACGAGATACCATGCGAAATTAAAGCATATCATCCATTCACTTTTATTTTTCAAAACGTTGAATCGATAAGTTGCATACGTACTTACAACAACAGCAGCAGAAGCAGCCAGTCTTATTCTCAAACAATTTTTTTTTGCATATTTAATCTAAGGGAACTCTTGTAATTCATGGAGTAGTAAGATTACATATATGAAAGACATTCGTACTACATACAGCAGGAGTCTTCTTCACTCCCTCAACTGCTGGGTTCCCACACAACCGTTTGGCATTATATATATATATATTATTTTTTCGTATGTTCTGTTGTAATCGTCGCAAAGGAGGATTGTCGTGGTGGTATACAAGAAAATGAGCAGGGAAAAATAACCTTAATTTTCATGTAAACTCAACCTTGCATTGAACTTTAGATAATATGCATATGTGCTGAGCGTTGTCTTTGTGTGCGCGATCTGATAACAATAACACACAGAGCAATTAACGTTGTTGGTGGAGACTGCATAATATAGGTGGCTACTGACCATCCCATTAACAAAGTTGTAACAGACTATAGAAATATATTTGTGAACAATGGATGCACAAACGATAATAATGTTTGTTAAAATAGACGAACCAAAATAATCATAATAAAAATGCGTGACATTACATGAAATGCAGATGATGGGAACAAACATTTCATATTCTCATCCAACCCCTCTTGTCACACGGACTACAAACAAACGAACAAACAGAGCAAACGAAAAGCAAGCAGATTACATAAGTTGCGCTATATAGCTTCTGCTAATAATGGAGTAGGCAAATTGAAATCAATAATTTAGGTAATGGAAAAGAAACTTGCTTGTATTTACGGACAAACAGACATCCCGGCGTCAGCAGTTGATATGAAGTACCTTGTGGGGACTACGTTAAAAATAATAAATAATCAAAGAAATTTAAAATGATAAGTAGAGCTTCTTCATATAGATACCTACGTATGTATTATTGGTCTTTGTTTAGTCTGAAGTATGCCATTGAAAAGATCAAATCAAATACATAAATGCGAAAAGTTGGATTTTATATCAAGATGTAAGTAGTATATAATTTTGCTAGTGGAGTATTGTTCTCAAGATAACGATATATTTTTTTAAGCTAATACACTCAGAGAAATATGCATAATACGCTTGCGTTTAATATATACTATAAGTAGCATAAAGTTTAACCCTTAATTGTAATTAGACTAACATGCACAAGCTCAATATGATAGCCAATCAGTCATAGTTCACAAAGCGGTGCACTTTTGTAAAATAATAATATTTAGCTGTCTTTAGGTAGTGAAAATATAACGATGGTACATGATGCCTGTGTTACACTCGAGAATCTAAAACATGCACGTCATACGATGATGACAAGTTTACTCCAAACAGAGAGCGAAGCCTGTGTGACAAATGCAGTCAGTCAGTATTATTGTCAGCGTAGACATACATGTACATGACATATTATGTATGTATGTATTTAAATTGTATACTAATTGCATTTCTATTTGATGAAAAGTCCCAAAGCGGTTGATGAACTTGTAACAAAATAAATAAACAAAGTAATGTGACGAAGATGATTTAGTACGCGAAATTGATCGCATGCGATTTTCTTTGAATGATGTCTCAACAAGATATTTGGTACAATAATGGCAATATAATGAGTAATTAGCATAGCACACAATAGACAATTTTACAAAAATAAAGCACATTTCTGTTTATTTATCAAGTTTTTTTATTACTATATTACTAACATACATATTATTATTAAAATAGTATAACGATCATAACGGTGAAATATTGTAGGTAGTAACGTGAATGGCTATGATGTCTACATTCTAACAGGTTGTTATAAGCCAAACCTCGAGGGCAGTCTTCTAGGTGTATTGGGCTCTAATCGCCCCGGAGTCACGATATCAAATTTCTTTGCCTTCTGCTGTTNCTTCTGCTGTTCTAATAGGATTTGCTGCTCTTTTTCAGCTTTCATCTCTTCTTCAGCTATCTTCATTTCTGCATCCATATCTCGCTGCTGCTCGATCGCTTCACGTTTCTTGTCCAGTCTAGAACGGCCGGTTTCTTTCACAGAAAAGAACATTGGACCAAGCTCTGCTAGCCAATGACCATCCACAGCGGTGACACATTGCATGTATTCCTATATACACACACAAAAACACAAACAAACAAACAAAATATGAAGAAAATATTATCAGTGATTCTCATGAAACAGTGACACTGCTGATGTCCTTAATTTTTTCAATGAAAGCATTTAGTATTATTGCTGACATCGTTCATAAACCAAATGCGTACTTTTTCTTATCATTTTTATACCTAGCATCATGGTTAAAACGGTCACATGCATGGTGTATATATACACCCTCAAATATGGCTTGCTTGAGACTAAACTTGTTGTTCCTCGTCAGAAATGTTATTTTTTTGTTAGCATTTAAATGAAAAAATAATGTTTGAAACAAACATATATAATTTCAACTTTCTCATAATTCGAGTTAGCTGTGAGTGTTTGATAAGTCAGTCAAAAATGTATTGCGACTTCCTTCGTTATACCATACTAAAACCTCCCTCAAAGCCACCACGAAACTTTAATACCAACTTGTTGTCGAAATTTTTTATTGTCCTTGACAAAGAAGCTGTTTAGCTTTATATTTGACATTTGTAAGCTTTAAATTTCAAGTGCATATAAAATAATTTCAAATCATTTGTTATTTATTTTAATCTTTATGCGATATGTGCTATTATACAGTTCGTGCCCTTGTATCTAGATTTTTACCCATGGATTGTTACACAAAATGATGTAATATAATATGATTCTACTATTCATGATGCATGATGATTGTGCGAGTAATGTCACAAACATCCTTTATAAACACCGATAAAAACAAAAGGATATTATATATATATTTTTTTTAATTAACCAATTTTTAAGGACAAAAATATTTCAGCTAACCAGCCCCCAAATTTTAAATGGGTTTTGGGTATGTTTATGTTTAATTAGTAATATTCAATTAGGATAACACAAGAGACATCGTCAAGGACTTGTGCATGTTCAAATTCGTATAGTCGAAGGCATGATGATGAGATGTAGTATTATTGGCACACTGCCTTATTAAATTTATTTCAGTAACGACGATACGGTGAGAGATCTCGTTAAAATGTAAATGAATAGATTATGGATGAATTTACGACAAGTTCGTCTATTATGTATATGCAATGCATGTGAGGTCTGACTATGACAAATATGAGCTGCTACAATCAAGGATAATATGTGAGTGCCGAGTGCAAACAATTACTTTGTCCAAAGATGCCCTTATATGTATGTATGTCAAAAATGCATAAATGCAATATTGTTCTTCTCAGGCTACAGAAAAGGTTGGTAAAACCAGCTATAAAATATATTATATATAGGCGTACATTTTTGACATGTACATATTTGCAAAAAGTATAAACTCTAGTGCTCTTACCTTGTGAGTCATTATCAGTTCGTGATAAACAACATAATCCGGTGTGTAACCCATTCCAAACAAGGCCGATGTTGGATGTAAATGACATGGCATGCCCGTTCTTGAATTTACATATTCCCCAATTCCCTTCAATCGTGCAGCTTGGTGAAAGTAAGCTGAGCATATACATTTTCTGATAACATCCCAGTCTGTTCCAGAAGAAACAATGTCCATTTTCTGAGAATCCATTATATCTTTAAGCTGACTTCTAACCTCTCGTACTTTACGCATTGCCTTCACATGAATGAAGTGTTCATCACACCAGGTGGATGAATAGCTGCGTTGAAGAGATTCGAGATAAAATTGAGAATTGATTTAATATGCCTTTCATATTGTACTCATTCATTTACATGTCATTCATTTGTTTACTCAAAAGCTGACGATTTTACTTACTGGTTTGTTTTCCACTGGTTATAAACATTCAGATAAGTCAAATGATCTGACTCAGGAACCTGAAATTTTTCTCGCACTGCGTCTGCGTCTTCCTCACGACCTTTAGGTCTGTAAAATATGGCTGGTACTGATAGCATAGATACTATAATTAAAATATCTGCTGAGCATCCCATATCAACAGACGCTATCAGCATTTTAGAAAGAGCAGGATCCAACGGGAACTCTACCATTGATCTGCCTAAATCAGTTAGTCTCCCAGTATTGTCTAAAGCTCCAAGCGTCCACAGTTGATACATTGAGTTCAGCATATTGTCCTAGAAAAACATTTGTGAAAAAAAAATTCATTACAATACTTCACACAACAGACTCAGCTTAAAATCGACATGTAAGCGATATGATGACTATCACATGTTTCTTTTACTTGTGGAGGCGGATCCATAAAGTGAAATTGAAGAAGATCTTGAACACCAAGCGATTTTAGAAGTAGAACAACATTCGACAGATTCGTTCTTTGTATCTCAGGAACTGTTGTAACAAGAAGCTCGTCTTTATACTGCCGTTCAGTGTACAACCTAAAAAAACAATAAAAAAAATTATCGTAAAAAATAAAGCGATGATGATTTAATTTATGTTTTTGCCTATAAATACTTTCTCGTAGGCAGGTAAGCGAGTACACAAATTAAATGCATCACTATTTTTATTATTACCTGAAACATGAACCTGGCCCAGTTCGTCCTGCACGACCTGATCGTTGATTTGCATTGGCTTGACTTATAGGATATATTTGCAATGCGTCCATACCAATTCTTGGGTTGTAAACTTTTAGTTTACAGTACCCAGAGTCCACCACAAACATGATTCCGTCAACTATTTACACAAAACAGTAAGAACAACAACGACAAAATAAGTGTGACTTCCAAGGATTAACTTGCACTTTTAAACTTTACATGCCAAATATTTTTTTCACATACCTGTCAAAGAAGTTTCAGCGATATTTGTAGCAACAACACATTTTCGTATTCCATCTGGAGCCTTCTGAAATATTTTAGCCTGTAGATCAGATGGCAGTTGAGAATAAAATAGGAAGAATGGCTAGTGGAGGAGCTTCATCAAGTTGCCCCAATCTTTCCGCTAAAACTTCACAAGTTACTTCAATGTCTTCCTGTCCCGGCATGAAAACTAAAATATCTCCTGTGGAAAAAATTAAATATTTAAATTATGAACTGGATGCAATTTCTGGGTCAGTAGAGCGTTTTTAGCTCTAGATTTGCTATAGTTTATATTTCATATAACATATATGCATTTTAATGACTCAATGGCTGCTGCATAAAAGTATTACATTGCATTGCTATCATAAAAAAGTATAATCGTGAAAAAGTATAATCGTCACAAACAGCAATTAAAAAATGCGCAATAAGTATGTACATTTTTGTTGTTTGTATACTATTATGATCCACAAAGACTAAAAGTCAACATAACAGTGAATCGTACATAATATAGGTATGCTTTTCTAGCTACATCAAATTCAACGAAGCGAATTCAATCCCTCTGCTTTTTTTTTTGCTTTTTCAGCAAAGTTCTCTAGCAGCCACAACGCATTATATTATTACACTTTACATTTATCCGACCGTTCTATTCCACCCAATGGCCTTCTAGGAAAAGATGCTCGAATAAAAAAGTTGTATTATGCATGAAAGCAGTCTTCTATATTTTGGCTGTCATTGACTTTTGATTTCTTCGGTATTTGGGATTGGGATGATGTAACTCAGGCTTTCCTGAAAGCTGCTGTATGTATGTTGTATGTTGTTGTATCTGGCTGCGCGTGTGAAAGCATGCTGCTTTATATTTGATATTATGATCAAAAGTAAAAAGTTACAAACTGGCAAGAACTTGTCTATCATATTCGTATTGATTCAACCTACCTGGATTAGGGTGAAGGTGAATTTGCAAGGCTTGTTTAACAGCGGCATCAACATAATCTTCAACAGAATTTTTAGAGAAAAACAACTCGACTGGAAATGTTCTTCCAGGTATCGTAAATGTAGGCACATTTCCAAAGAACGTGGCAAATTTGGTAGCATCCATAGTCGCTGACGTCACGATCAGCTTCAGATCATGTCTACGAGCAACAATCTGCAAACAAATAACAACAAGATCAGATTAAAAGAATACTCGTAGTAACTTCAAATATACAAATAAATTTGTTTCGCTTTGAATTGAATTTGATTCCTATAAAATAAGTTATAATATACGCGATAAAATATTTTCTTTGAAAACAAACTAACAGCCTGCGTCTGGCTTTACGCCCCTGTGTCTGCATTCGCAGATACTTCACAACTAACAACAAACAATTGATTGAATGCAGGATTTGCATAAATTATTGAAATACCTATAATTATTATCATTATTATCGAAAATCTTCTATGAGAAAACATGAAAACATTACATGGTGTTTTTATTTTTGTTATGTTCTCGAAAAAATATGAAACATGCTGATGTATAATCCTGGATTACGGTTGCGTTGCATTGTTCATTGTATTTAAATGTGTGCATTACCCCTTATCCCCATTAATTTGTATTGTGTAGTGTACAACCCATATTTATATTTACAATATTCATAATTGATACTTTTGTAGCATTTTACTTCCTAAAAATGTAATGATTTGTAAGGTCGCTGTTCCATGCTGCAACATCTCATCATGACTAAAATAACAAATGACCGTTGACTTTGTTGCTTCCTCAAAGTTTATCAACAAATTTATATCATCTATACATTTTAACTCATTTTTTTACTGGTTGTTTCACCTCACGCGCGCATGTGACTGAAAAATGGATAATATTTCCATTTCTCCAACTAATTTCACAGGAATTAGAATTTGGAAATAATTATTAACAGTAATTAATATTTTAATGATGTTATGTAAAACACTGTTACAACTTGTTGTTTGCTTTTTACAAATCTGGTAAACAAGACTCATTAAAATTGAGGTGGTCATATTCGCTGCTGTGCTGTGTGAACTGTGAATGATGCGTTTCAAATTATAACAGGCAAAGTAGTTTAGGTAATTCGTTTGTCTCGGGCATGTCTACATAAATACACTCCAGTTAGTTTACTGGGTTCTTTTATGTAAATGTTATTTTAATTGCTCGAACCCTCTGCATCGAGTGTTCTTAAAAGGCTCATTAATGATTTCATTACAATGCAAACTTCGTAAATAATTAATTAGCTTGAGTACTGCGTGAAGCAATTTATGAAATTAATCTTTCCAGTCTGTCCCATCCGTCAGTTAAGTTCCATAAGTAATGCAACCGAATTTCAGGAAACTTGGGAAAGCCACATTACATTACTAGTACTTTAGCCCAATCATTTACCCCTGAGGTTATACTTGTAGTTCGTGGGACATATTTTGGTTCAACAAGCTTCTAGCAAATGTGAAATGGTAGCTAATTCCAAAGCCCTTGCTGACTAAGCAAGAAATTCATTACACATACATACTTTGGGTGAAAGTTTGTCCGTTATGGACTCAAATATAAAGAAGCTAAATTTAGTCTGGTGTTAATCAGATCAAGTTATGTTAATACCCGCCAACATCACCGATACAAGCTAAAAATAGTTTACATAAGCCTAACCATGATCATTAATCATTTTTATTTGCGTCTTTTCGTAGTAGCACTTAAAAAAAGTACCATAGTTAGAGGAGATGAGATGGAAAAGAAAACAAAGTAATTTAATAATAAATGACGATTACTAGAAGATGGTGACCGGCCTCTTCACAAGGAGTTTGAATATATTTTCCAGAATCTCATGGAAGCTTTTTAGTCTAGATATGAGCTATATACTATACACATATTATGAATTAATCTAAATGACCATCATTATTATCATATAGACTCCAAAATATGGCATCAACATTTCATCGTCATTTATTCTGTCTCATATCAATATAAAGTCCACAAATACCTATACCTACATATAGTATACTACCGGCATAAGATTAGATATCAATGTAGTGTCAAAGTGTCAAATTAAACGCCTTTTCATCAAAATCAGAATGGCACTAGCATACGCTTTTATTCGCAAATATACAAATAAATAGGTATACAATAAATAAATTATTTCCATAAAAATGGAATAATGCATGGATGAATGTGGTGGGGACGTGGAGAGGATGTCAGGAAAAGGTTTAATCGAGGAAGCTAGTTTGACAAGATAAGGTACATATACATACCTATATGTACATAATATGTAGGTATCTTCCTATCCCTATATAAGCTCGGCTTATAAAAAAAAAGTTCTATGATATCCGTTTGTTTAATATGTGTTCCAAATGTACATCCAGCTTTAAAGTAACGGTTCATTTTCATTTTTAAGGATGTGGTCAAGATTATTTGTCGTAAGATAATGTAACTGTTTTTGTATGAGCCTGCTAAAATCTTAATTATGAATAGATACATACCTACATATAAATATCGATAAGCATTTAAAGGAAAACCAGGCGTGATGAAATGACGCAACTCAATAGACATTATTACAGCACAACGTCCAAGAAAGATGTGTGTGTCCTATAACAGCAGAGGGTGGTGGAAAGTTTCTCCTTCACATGACACCAAGAGGTGTACGTGGTGCTTCTCATCAAGACAATGGTAGCAAATAAGCTGTTTAAGTTCAAAAGAGTGGTATGACCTACAATGATTAGGCAATCACTTTAGTAGTGGCCTGGCTGGTAATAGCAAAAGTAACTTGTCCAGTCCGCCGAATTGGAGGCGAGTTACAAGGTAGATACCCATATATATTTTATAAGCAGTGATCCTTAGCGTAGAAGGCCAAAAATACATTCAAATTATCCATGAAAGTTCTCATGAAGGAGTATGTGAAACAGCAGTAGCATCAAATTACACCACACCTCCACCAATTAAATGAAACAACATGGACGTTGACAGTTGGATTGGAATACCGAGTATAATGTTTACATGTGTGTCATGTCCATGTATGTACCTATATGTATGTATATATGCCCAGTTTTTATCGATTCTATAAAATAATATACAATAGTATTTATATATATTAATGCGATACTTTCGTATTGAAACTGGTTCTCTTTGCATTAGTTATAAAATATGACACAAACAAGATTAAAAAGTTAATGATCACATATTATAATGAATTTTAAAACTAAAATATTATTATATATGTGGCGTGACATGACAGGAAAAACTTTTCATCAGTTATTTTCCGGCTGCGTACTGACCTTCATAATCATAACACTCATCCATCAACTTAAAAATTATCAACATATTATTTAATTGGTTTCTAAAAGAAACTTGATATTATGTTTGGATTTACAAAGCTTTTTTAGCTACTGTACATATGTACATACATACATACACATAATGCTTTTGAATCTTTCGATGCATTATTACATTGTATTGCTGAAATTGTGTTTGAGCAAAGCAAGCAGTATAGAAATAACTATAATAGGCAGTAATAATAATAAATGGTAAAAAAAACATTTAGGCATCTTTAATTTAAAACGCACATATGTGTAGGTATGTATTCACACTTTTACTCTTGGCGCTCTTGAACTCAGAATATGAACTCTTGCCTCCTTTATACTAAAACATATATGGGATTCTTTAAAATCACAATGCCATGCTGTATTTTAATACATACTTGGAACCGATTATTTAAGAGAAATGAAATGACCGATGGATTAAGAAAGCCGACTGAAAGAAGAAAAACACACGTGTTTCATGGTTCATCAATGTTTATGTCTTTAAAAAAACATACAACTCGGATCAATGACATATTTCGTAGAAATTTTAACCAGCCCATGAACCATTACTTATTTTAATAAAAAGTATTTTTGCTACAACGAGTATATATTAACGAGTTAGATTATCACATGGACTAATTTTTTCATACTCATCGATTTATCGCGCATTGCAAAAAACATAATTGGCATACCACATACCACATGACATACAATCGGTATTTTGCACGTAGCCAAAACGTAGACGTAAACTATCAAAGGAACCAATCGTCTCCCATTAAAATAAGAACGCGACCTTTTGTTAATCATGTAAAGGATGTAAATTGTAGACTGACAATCATTGTTAAAAACAAACATTTTAGATTTAAATTTCTCCAATACAGACACGAAGTCTATTTGCATGAATAAAAATCCCGAATGCGTCATCTACAATGTGTCCAGATATACGTTTACAATGCTAACAAATGCGTATCACGCATATTTTGTGCACATGCGCTGAAAATCGGCATCCTTAATCGGATATCCACGTTATGCAATAAATTAATGGGACATTCCTTTCCTCTTCCAAATGACTGACATTCATTTTTGTGCTAATCTATAGTATATCTATAGTAATAATAATATACTCAACCATTCGGGCCATATTCCTGGAACCTACTTTCATTTTACAGATTTGAGCTATTCTCTCTACACTTCACCTGCATGTATGCATATACAACATATACTCAGGTTGTTTGTTACATGACTTTTTATGTACTGTGTTGCGTGTAGCCAAATAGTCGCATATACTAGCCACGTGAGTATTTTCATTTTTTTCCCTATAATAATAAATTAAAAGTACAAAAGCCCCTTTTGGAATTTTTTATAAGTGATATGATTATGATGATGCATGATTACTCTCAACCACAGTATTTTTTGCGACATATTTATTTTCAGACATACTTTATGACGCAAATACTTAATAAAAACTATTATTGAAATGACACTACTTAAATATGGTCTCTGTCTGCGGATCTATGTATGGATGGACAAGGAATTACAATAATTATTTGCACCAAGTGACACCCTCAATAATTAAACTATTTTTATCCCAGAAATGTTTTATTATATAAAAACAGATTTATCTTATACAGCGGGTAAACAAATAATAAATTTCTCGCAGGGATATATACAACGTCCAACATCAAGGACATCATATTTTTATTGGACCAATTAAGTAATGTGCTTTTTTTGCGGTGCCATATTTTAGAATGGCGACATAATATATAATTAGAATCGCAAGTAATTTTTATCATTATACCCTTTCCACTACAAAAACAGACCAAAGTCAAAGTTCAGTGTTCAGTCTAATGAATCTGGCCACTCACATACTTTTGCACATAGTATTTTATTTAAAGCAGGGTGACACCATAAAACATAAAATGTCAGATTAATTCCCCAGTGCGTTGATCTGACCCTCTATAGTTAAGTTTCTTGTTTGAGAATCTACCCTTATAACCTATAATTTAAATATCCAGTTCGTCATCACTTTTCCTGAATTACTGCTCTTATATAAGCTGTTGTAGCAGCGTTTTAAGTGTTGATAACAGTTGGGTAAAGTTAAGGATTAATTTTTTATTATAATTAATTGTAGTGTTTTTCCACGGAATCCAGTTAATTTAGCATAGAAAAATATATTTTTTATTGTAACAACCTTGTGTTATATAAATTGATCGCTATTATTTTAGTGGCACTTAATATTAAAACAATTTATTAAGCGTGCTCAGTGTGAGCACATTATTCAACTAATTGTAAGTATAGCCAATTTGATTAATCAAGCTCATATTCACATTGTTCTGCCATGCATGACCATATTGCTGACCATTTACATCCTGATGATGTGATGAGCAAAAATATAATAATAATTAATTATATTTAAAAAAAGAAAAAAAAGCATTCGTTGTATTGCGGTAGTCGTCATTGATGCAAACACCCCGCGACCCCAACATCTATGTATGCATATCAGCATCCGCATATCTACATACATATGAATATCAATACTACCTACTGGCACGTGAAAATAATAAAACAGGTAATATGCCTACGTACTTAGAAACGTTAATAATTCTTACAATCAGTATAAGATCATTACGATTTTGTGAGAAAAAGTAGGTGCATATAGAAAAGTTTTGATTTCATCATGCATCATCTCAAGTTCCAAAAAGTAAGACCAGGTGTCTCAATTCCCCCCAGCTTCGTTACACGCTTCACCCGAATGTATAGGTAGATTTTTGGACCGGGTTCTGACTTTATGAAATTTTAATTTAATCAAGGCTGTTAGGCATGCACACATGACAGGAAACAAAAAGCAAAAGGGCAAATGCACGGAAATTCACGGAATATTTAAATTATGCAACATTTTAAAAAGTTTCCAGCCAGGTAGGTTAGTCGTATTTTTCCATATTGAAACTTTTATTCAAGTTCATAACATATTCTCCCCAAAATTATTTTTCTCAGGTGGACTTCGACCAGGATACAGCTACTTATACACGAAGTTGAAATTAGTAAAGTTAAAGTGAGAGTGAGAAATGGTATGCATGTTGTATTTGAGTGATATAGAGAGCTACACGACGGCTACACCTAAAAACTGCATACATATTATATTCCATCCATATACAGTCACAGTCGCAGCTTCTACTACCACTTCTACTACTATTACAAAGATACGTCATACTAATTATAAAAATAAAACCAAACGCTAACATTTACACCTACCTAATGGACATGGGACGGCAGAGATGAAAGAATTATCTTTAGCACAAAAAACCATAAAATTTGTGGTATTGCTATTGCCCACTACCTTTTTTTAACATAGACAAAAAACAAGTTGCTATATTTGTACTTTTATACTCACAATTAACCTGAAGACTAGCCGAGATAAAAATGAACTTAAAACGGAGTTGCTCGCTCTTTGCTCTCTCACATGAAAACGGCATTGTTTTACTTCCCATTGCATCTTTAATACTGGCAAGCAATACTATAATAGTAAATCTTCCCTCACTATCTTCATGTTACATTGAACCATAAATGTGTTTTAGCCGAATTTTTATACTTTAATCAAAAACCTTGTACACAAGCTAATTCTATTAAATTGATGTAGTATAAATGTACCTGATTGTTGTGAGGATTAAGTGTTGATTTACTATTACCAAAAAAATGATGAATATACTTACTTACTTTAATAGTAATGAACAAAGCATAGGTAGTAGTAGAATTAACACACGACTTTATCAGAAGCAACAGCGAGAAGCAGAGATATATATAATATAATAGTAAAAAATACCCACATAATAAAATACATTGCTCTTTGCTCTCTACGAAAACTGGTCTACGTGATGAGTGCATATAAGAAAAGCATGCAGGGATGGTGAGAGATAAAACCGCCATCAAGTTTTCCACTTTTATAATAGCTTACATGAAACATGCTACATAATAACGTGCTTTCAGCAACTTTACAGAGAATAAGACAGACGACTTTTTTTTAAATATTATGCTTTGACAGTAAATTGAATGAAGCAAAAGAATTGAATGAACAGCAGTCTTGTTATACGCGATATTCCCTTTCGTTTGTGATATAGTGGCAAACTATTAACCATTCCCCAAAAAAATACATAAAACGGCATGAGAAAAACGATCAGCAGGACAGTTTCATTTCAACTATCCACAAAACATTACATCAAAGCATGCAATAGGGAGATCTGTCTGTCTGAGTGAGTGAATGAGGAGGAAGCTCTCTTCTTTGTCTGTTTGTCAGTCTTACCCTGTGCCTGCTGCATAATATCTTGTTTCGTGAATTGAGTTTTACATGAGCAGTGAAAAAGACACAGTACAACAACAAGTAATATACACGCAAAACATAACATTTTCACTCATAAACTGAACCAGGCTAGACTCTCTCACAGGGCAGTATATAATATACAATACAATATATATATACGTAGCTCTACAACAAACTCAACCAGCAGCAAGCTAAAAGCCATCTCTCTGTCTTGCCCAATCTTACACCCTAACTTGATCTCAACCAAATCCTACCGTATCTATATAAAGTGACAACAGTCGACAAATCCTGGTTGTGAAGTAGACTCATTTTTAGCTCCCCTTCTTGCTAAAAAGAAAATTTTTCAAGTTTAATACAAAACTTGCGGTCTAACAAAAATACAACACAACAACAATCAGTTTTAAAAATTCCTAAACTTTCATCAGTTTGTACACACATCATTTGCACTAATCAAATCAAAACACACAAAGCGGAAACAAATTTTTATCAAATAGACACAAACATAGCATGAAGGATAAGAAAACCATCATGGGGTGCAACTTTGATCGCGTTTCTGATTGGTTTGACGCGGACGGTTTTAAAATCTTCACACAAACAGTGCGAAGCGGCGACATTTTGGAGCTGAGGTCAACTAGATGTTCGCACTGGGGCATAGCTATACGCATCAAGCAGCATCACATTAGCCCTAAATCCAAGTCCAAGAATAAACCTCGTAAGTGAATTAAAGTACTTGATAATATTATTGTTCAATTAGGTTAACTTATAGATTAGATCTGAAACAGTGACCTCGCAAACTTGCCTACAGCAATCTCTCATTCATCCAAAATTGGCTAGTACAAGAGTTTACATAAGAGAGTCAAATACATATATGCATGTGGAGTGCAGTGCAATATGCATTTTTAAACATCATTGTCGTGTGTGATGGTGATGAATGACAGTTAGCTTTACAAAATCATTTCATAGCATTTGTGTTTGGTTCGTGACTTACTCATACTGCAAATTCCATGAATCATGCTGACCGGTGAGAGTTATATTATAGGTTTTAGTAATTCGGTAAGCTACAATACATAGTATAATGATATTCATGGAAAAGTTTGTCTAATTTTTCCGTTTAAGTGTATGGACAAAAAACGGGATACTTTGGATAGAGAATCAATGAAAATATATATGGTGCTCATTTCGACAAATTTTGCATGCATTTTCTGTATAAATTTCATGCTACGCTGGCTCTCTCCAACAACTGCAATGTAAGTGTTTATATCCATCCAAAAGCGTCGCGTCTTTTCGCTGCTGTTGTAACGAAGTGTGGCACCATGACCATGCAATCATGTACTGCACTACACTGCACATATGTAGAGCCAAAACACAAACACGTCATGCAAAAACTGTCAAGACAGGCAGTAGGCAATTCGTTCAAATTAGCATGTCGTTTTTTTTCATGAGAAATTGGATTACAAATAATTGAAATCTCTTTTTGTAAACAAATGAAATTAATAGTGTTTTCTTATAACGGATTGTTGCACGGTGTAGTAGTAGTAGTAGTAGAAGTAGCCCTACTTTTAGTGGTTTACTTTACGCACGCAAAATTCCAACATGTTCATTCACACATACACATTAGCTAGATAGAATCCCTCTGCGTCATCAACATCGTATATAGTAGTCATCATTATTTCATCCCGTCGTCATCTCTCTTTTATCTCAGTAAGTAGTAAGCACTTACTTGTGGCATATACGCAACATCATATAATTCCAAGAAAATTGCTTAAACATCACAGTCCTTGTAAATATGTATATCATATTTGTATGTATCAATATTGGTACATTATGCATATATTTACTTACTCCGAATGCTGGTGTGCAAATGCAAAAAAAGTCTACCACTACCACTACGACTACATAAGTAATGTACGTTCATTGCATACCAATACTACCTTGAATTCCTGCATAAGTAGAAGACACCAAATGTGGCTTCCCCTTTGCTTTTTTTCATACACACACATACATGATACGATAGATATTATTACAGATATGTTGAGGTTGACGCGGAACCCATTTGATCATTGTTGCAAAATAAATACAGTTAGGTTTTATACTGTTGCAGCAGAGAAGAGAGAGAGAGAGATAATATGTATGGCAAAATGCATTGTCCTTACATGTCGCGTCTATTTATCTTGTTGGTCACACTTATTAAAGAATCAGATAGATGCATGCATTTTCATTGCACTTGAGCTGTTCAATCCAAACCAAATTAAAAATACAACGTAAGCTAATATTGAAAATTTTATTTTCTAAGATTGGAACGAGCAATGTAAAGTACAATGTATGTATGTAGATAAACATGTCTGATTGCGTTTGCCTAGACCTTAAAATGTAATAGAGGAAAAAAGATTAATTAACCTTTCAATTAGCTTCTGTGTACATGCATCAATCTGTTCATGTTATATATATTCATTGGTAGAAGCCCGTTATATTTTACCAATATAGAGAAAAATACATTTACATAAAATAACCAAAGCAAACTTGTATGCAACCACCATGATATACAAACTTAATTCCAGAAGCACCAAAAGCAATACCAATTTATTTTCTAGTAGTTACTCCCAATCTATAAAGCTATCGTCTGCTGTTTGTAGTTTTGCGCTATATGTACAACATACTGACCGACGACCAACGAACCAAACAGCATTTTTTTCTTCATGGAGTAATCGTGTCGTCGTAGGTATGTATTTACATACATGACGAGATCAACTATTGCATAATGACTTGGTATACTGGTATTAACTTTCTGGCTGGCTACATCCCTGTTGGAAAGTTTTGAACTCGGATCAAAATCCTACGCTGTAATTAGATAAATAAGTTAATACTAATAACATGATTGAGTATGATCTGCAAAACTATGAAGATAATTCCCTACGAACATGTGGTTAGCCATCACGTGATTGACGTTAATGCATTCATATAATTTATGATTAAGGAAGTTTCTAACTCAATCTGAGAATGACAGACAGCAGTAAATATTAACGACTCCGATGACTTTTGACTCTTAATCTGTAATGTATGTAAACTGTTGTATTTTTGTTTGCAGCTAAGGCAGTTCCAGATGAAATCATGGTATACCATTTAATACACTCGTCAAAGAATCGAGGCCAAGTGGGACAGTTCACCTTGGAGGAGTTTTGGCAAGCTGATTCTCGAATCAGAATCAACAATACGAATAACGGAGCCAGTCTGTACACTAC
>JAHZNC010000327.1:0-10641 GCA_027744095.1 Zhuqinia jingwanae
TGATTGTGTGTGTGTGTGTGAGAGAGAGAGACAAGTAAAAGAGATGGACACATCACGCAGCAGCTCACAAAACTACAACTTGTACTCTTCTTGAACATCTCTTTTAGAGAAGACCAAAATACCTACATTATTATTATTATTATTATTAAGGTATATGAAGTTAGATCACCTTAAGAAATTAACAAGTTGGTCTGCTTAATGCTATGTCCGTCCGCCAGGCACGTCCGTGATTTTGATTTAAAAAAAATTAAAATCATGTTTTTTGGGGAATCGATGTTGATACATTAGAACCTTAGTTTGCTACAACAAGGGTTCTCCAGACAGTCATTTGAAATCAATAAAATGTGTGAAAGTTCCATGCATATTGCATTTTGATAATATAACAAACTTTATTATTATTAATTATTATTACCTGCTCCCTTGTCCAACCCCTTGCATTAATATAGACAAATTCATTAACATCATAATTTATTTTGTTTCAGGTAATTAGTTATAATAATAAGCGATATGTTTCTTTAAAGCTATCTGCCAATACTTAAGTAGCCATCATATCTTCTTCTTCTTCATCATCATCATCTTCATTTATCTTGTTGATTGTCTATTCTTTGTTGCTGCTGAGGAACGTTTCTTGCACCAAAACAATTTATTCCGCCCGGTAAAAAAAAATTCACCGATTCACACCCGCTTTAGCATACATTTTCCATTTTTGCTTGTCCTCAACTGACAACATCTAAAACAGGATTAAAGCAGTTGCTCATCAAGTTAAACCCGAATACATAGATTAGAAAAACTAAATAATAATTAATAATTAATTATAACTATAAATATATAATTAAAAGTTTATTCAAGTTAATTGGATATTTTAGTACGCTCATTTATTTGGAAAACATACCTGCCAGTTTTTATCAAATTTATGGATAAATTTGTCTATAGATCCCGTCGTTCCAGTTTGCTTGGCGATTTCCCTTAAAAACAAGCAATATCCGTTTGATTTTTTTGACCCCTTAATTATCTTCTTACCGCTTGAAGAACTTGGGAGTATCCCGCCGACTGTAATTGAGTCAAACTTTGGAAGAGTTTTCCAATAAGTTCCCTCGCCACATTCGAATGCCAATTTCCTTTCCTCCAAAAGGACTGGATCATCTTCCATCACGTACTCATCGTTGACCATAACGTTGTTTCCCGCAGTTGTAGGATCATTGTCTGTTGGATGCTCAACGTGACAACCAAAAACTTCCTCATCGTCATCCGAAGAAAAAAATGTGTCGATTCCATTCACCAACAATTGAGATACGTTCGTATAGACCATTGGCTGCTTCATTTTATTGGTCGACTTCTCATTGGCTTGAGTTTCCCTCTCCCTATATAGTTTATCCAGAACATTTTCTTCAGGTGTAGTAGATCCCATTTTCTGGTTCTCTGCATCACCCTCAAATTCCCAGCTCTCATTATCAGATATGTTCAGCAGTCGTCCTCGTCCCCGCCCTCGGCCGGTTCGTCTGGGAATAAATGTCTGCATTACCTTGTTCTCCTCTGGCTTAATCGCAGTTTGAAGAATAGGTTGGGGTATGAAGTCTTCATATTTGCTCACTACAAGCTCCTTGTGCTGCTCAATCATGGGCATCATTTTCTAATCCGATATTCCGATAATCCTGATGGTTATCCCTTGCCAAAGTGTGAACTTCCGGAGCATTCGAATCACGGATACTAATGACCGTCCTTGTCTTACCATTCTTGCCCACTTTAATGTTAATCATATTTACTTGAAGAATACTAAATAAAAATAAACAACACAACAACATCTTACTTGTTACTGTAAAACATACAATTATAATAAAATAAACGTTCTTAGGATTTTTACATACAAACTGTTACTAAGGTGAAGGTCACAAGGCGCTTTTCCTCGCCCAATAGCGTTTTCCAGATTCTACAGGATCCCTGGAAATACAAGATAAGAAGTTCGAAATAGATAAAATGCTGAGCTTGGGTTGAATTTTATGAATAAAAAATCAATCAGCGCAGATTATTTTTTATGAATAGCTATTAATTAAATATAATCTTTAATTAATTATTTATATTCATAAATTATGGACTTCACATATACACCTGCTGAGATTTTGTAGTATTTTGTAACGAGTTATAATCACTTATTTAGTTAATTCCAATTTCATGATTTAATTCAACTACCGCAACGATCACAATTGGATATGGGTATTGAGGATCAAGCTCGCTTGAAACAAAAAATGAATTTACTAAACTGAGTTGAAAAATTAACTTTGTCTCACTAAACTGGAGGGATGTGTGGATTGGTACACGGTCGATTTACAAGTGAAAATGAATTATGAAATGAAACTAATGGTCGGGACTTTTAGTACAGGTGTTGTACCACTCGCACAATTGAAGTGCCACTTTTACGTAACTATAAGTATTTTCATGTTCTATTTGCATTATCTTTCGTAATGCTAATGCATAGTCGCTGCCGCTGTATGCAAAAACATGCATACAGCCACGTGGGTACTTTCTGGGCAAAAAGGACAAAAATACCCGGTCTACGGTATAAACTATAAGACTTTTAAGTAAAGTCGAGTTGGTATGTACTTCCGTCAGTACACGTGACAACTACGCAAAAAAGGTTTGTGATTATTCGAAAGGTCTTAAGATGGGATTTTAGAAACAAGTATTATTGCTGTGTCATAGAGGGAGTAACTGCATCATATTATGTAAAAAAAACTTTTTTTTTTAAACTGTGGCAATAATAATTACTACAACAAGACGGGTTGTAGCAAAATATAGTTTCCCCTTTTACTTGGATTATTGTAGTCGTAAAACATTATGTAGCCCTTCTTTACAACTTACAAGGGTGGACCAAGATGATGTTACAGTTTCTTATGTCTGACACTTGCTGAGAATTGAAATGTATAAAATGTTCACACAGCACCTTGACATGCAGCATACTATTTTATATGCATACCTAATATATTATTTGTTTCCTACCAAATTTCGAACAACCCAAGAGCGGAGGACGGTTGTAATACTGATATTATTATTAGCAAGTTGGAAGATCACAGAAACTTTTGTAGTAGAGGGTTGGATATTTAAATGATACACATCGCAATATATAATTTGTAGTGACAAACCCCGAAAAACCTCGGCGCTGAAAAATATCGGAGGAGAAAAGATAACACCTTTTTTGTATCCCATTACTGCACCAATACCCATTCTAAAATACTTTTTTTGTCACATTATATGCATATATATTTAATTTTAAATAATATTGATGAATGATTTATACAACAGTTATACAGACAGTCAGACAAACATGCTTAGCCTTCATTATTTCGATACATTCGGAGGTGTTATATATATTTGAATGGTATATAAAAGGTCTGTTATGTACATGTGATTGGTATCCGCATAAAACAAGAAATATGTTTGCCTTGTCTATACCAAACTAATGCGTGTATTGTTATGACAAATAAGCAAATAAGAAAAACTGGATTTCCCGTTTTCTTTTTCAAAGTGTTAATAATATTGACTAAAAATGCACAGTTTTCTCAAGACATAAATGCTTTTACCTGGAAACACCATTCACAACACAGCGAGTTGTTTTCATCTTCTTATTTTTTACGAGATGCAGAGATCTCTCGATGCTGATCTATACTACTACAAAAAATCTATGTTAATTTATAGGTGGTCTCTCTCTCTCTATTTCGTCATCGATGATATGAGTATCATTTAATCTTCAAGGTCATCATCTCTTCTGTTCATCTCATCTTCCTGGGCCGCCGGTGCGGGCAACTGATTGTAGCATTGTAAGAATGGAATGATGCTGTTTGATGATGATATCCTATAGTCACGTCGTACAACATCCTGAGCTATTAACCTTTAGTAGGGAAATTATAAAAATCCAACGTTTTTATTATGTTGCCATATCGGTGGTATCTGCTTTTCTGTAACACGCGCTGCATCATACCTTACAACTCCATCAACGTTATACATTATTATACTCATTATTATATTATTATCTCGCGTTGTTTATTTGTGGAAAAAAATGAGAGCTAATCATATATATGTGTACAAGTATGGAATTGTGTATAAGAAAAACTAATGAAATGCATACAAACATTTTGCATTATCAATACATGGAAGTGTGAAACCAACGCAACTAGTTCCACGAAAGAAAGATTATTATTTTTTGCCAACCTCTAATAACTACTACACACATGTAAAATGTGCAAAAGATATTTATTAGAATAATAATAATAATAATAAGGAAAATGCTGTTCCTAAATTGGTAAATGAATACATGGATACATTGATTGAAGGGAAAATCCGTTAACGTCAATTCACATAGTTTCTCTAAAGCAGCAGCATCAGCTGCAACTTTGCAAAAAAAAATCTTCCATAAGTTAATAAATGTAGTCACTTTGCAGAACACCATATAAGTAATTTACCTATCTGTATTATACATATAGAATGGAATAGATCCCTCCAATCCCAATATAATATAACAACAAGCCAAGCAAAAAATTAGAATGGACCAAAAGAACTATATAAATAAGTATTCCATTTCTGGTAGACTTAATCATAGACTGCTCTCTTTGTAATCTTGAAGATGAAAGGGATCATATAATATACTAGTCGGTCTGTCCTGTACAATAAGAAGGCAGGCTATTATGGCACAAAGTAACTCCCAATCTACATAATTGGCCAATTAGTTAAGCAATAAATGAACGGTATTGTTGCAAAAAAAAAGAAGAACTTTACTCAAATTTGTGCTTTGTAGTATACCACCACCAGAGCATATTATATCCATCTTATCATTTTGGTAGGATCTTGATTATACTGAGCGAGCACATGTATATATTTAAAGCATGTAGGAATTATTATAATTATCATCGTCATGTACATACCACCACCAACCAACAACATTTATCCAATTTTATATTTTTCTTTTTTTTTTTCAAATAATTATCTGCATCTTGCCGTTTTTTTTTACCAACAACCCATTAATCGTTCGGATGGGACTCTAATTTTTGGTGTACAGAAAATTACATATTGAGCAAGAGTCTAGACAAGGCATTAATAAAAAGGAATTTTTTTTAAAACAATTAAATTGTCGGAGAATCAAAAAAATGCCAAAAAAATGTACAACTTCTTGGAAGTAAATAGTATATGTTTTAAGGACGTTGTTGTTATTGTTGTTGCGTTTGCTCAGGTTATATATTATGCAGTAGTAGTAGTAGTTCTAGTTGTTGTTGTTGTAGTTCTTGTAGTAGATGCAGGGGTAGGAAAAGAAGGAAGAAGAAGAAGAAGAAGAAAAAAAGTCATTAAAAGTTTTCTTGAAAGAGCTGTCTTTTCTCTCTAGTAGTTAAACGGGGTTACTTTTAGAGGGAAATATGTGTACCTGTTTTTCATCACACTCATTTACAGGTAAATATCACACACACACACAACATTATAATATAAATACACTTAAGAAGACGAAAAGCGGAGGAATACGAAAGGAAGACGAAGAAAACCCTTAATCCTCAAAAAAAAATATATCTAGAGTCTAGAGACCTGTGCACTTTGCTTTTGCTTGCACCTTCAGCTTTGCCTCTCATTCTTATATTCATTATCATTATACTTACGTTTTTGTACCTGTATATTTACTGCCCTTGCATGTACACATGTGTGTTATGCTGCGTTATTATTGGATTCACTAGAAGAGTTTACAGGTTTCGGATTAATGTTCTTCCATCATCATCACATTTTAAGGGGAAGGTGCATTTTTTCCCTATAAGCACCATGTTTTGTCGTGATATTTGGTTTAATGGTAAATAGTGAATATTATATTAGTTTAAATATAACGGATGGGTACGCTTATTATGTGTTTATTCAAAATAGTCAGGTTGTCTGCTCTGTATTGTATCTTATGGGCTTATGATAATGCAGGTTAATACCTGCTGCTGCTGCTGCTGCTTAAAATAAATAAGGTTACTTACTTAGATACTATTTAAAAATTATTTATGTCAAAAGGTATGAAATGGAATCGTTTTTACACATTGCCCATCAAAAACCCTATATCACCTCTGATGATGATGATGATGATAATGATGAGAGAAACCATCCATCCAGCAGCAATGTGCCACCAAATCCAGCTATTACCTGTTTGTGTGGATAGGTGATTGAGGCAAATTATAATATATATGTGTGATTGAGTTTCAAAGGGTTTAACAAATAAAATTATAAAATGCGCATGTATGTATGTAGGTATCTCGCACAGGTATTTACTATGTATGTTAGTCGGTCTCACAAAGGAGCTAACACTTTATATCTTCCTCATGCTAATTGTTGTTTTCTTCATCACACAGTAAGATTTTTGCCATCTTTTTTCCAAAATAAAATTTACTTTTAAAAGTCCAAAATACCTGTCCAACTGACTGACTGAGAAAAAATAAATCAGGTAGCTACATACTAGTAATATAGTTTTATCCTTAAGATGCATGATATATATTATTTATACGTCAACTCAACTTGCTCTTTTATATAGAAAAGTTTTTGACTTTTCGTAACACTCCTATTCTACTTACATACATACATATAAATAATTCTTTACTTAAGTCAAGTTTCCAACCACGACACAAAGCCTACAATAATATTATTAATTATACGATGATACCCTGGGTTTTTTTTCTTTTAAAAGTAACAATTGTACTTGTTGTTTAGCAGGACACATGATTGAATTCTGTTGACTGGGTTGGCCGTCAGAGAGCAACAAACAATAAGAGTTATTGTTTCGGTCAAACAACCTTTCACTGTCAGTGAACCTACAAAGTGGTACACTTTATCCGGATATTATTATTATTGATGATCACCTAAATATATATACCTACATACATATATTACGCTCCTGCTGCTGCTGGATCCTCCTTTAAACGTGTTTGTTTGCATGCAAGTAAACTGTGAACAAGAGGAAACTACAATGCATCTTCCTGTCTTCAGTTGTCAAATGAGTATCATAATAAGACATTTTACAAATTTATAATGTTCCAAGCGGATGATCATGATCACAAATACAGTGAACACTGAGAATAAAACTGAAATGTATATATGCCTACACACATGATATGATTTTCTTGACTCTATTTTATACATGCGTGTGTGTGAATGCATTGCTCCATGATTAATTTTCATTCAAGTTACTAATAGCTTTGAGGATCGCCTCTGCACGTTTTTGCCAGATGAAGAATCGAATTAAACGCTTAATTTGAAGATCCACTTCTTGATGTGTAAATAAGATGCTTCACTGTATATATATTTGACTAATGCTTACAACGACTGGTTGCACTGGCAAAAAATTTGAATAAAAATGATTGATATTCTGACTTGATCTATTAATCTATGCACAGTTCTTAAAAGGAAAAGTCGATGTCAAAAATATAAAATTAGCTTGGCTACTTACGACTACTACTATACAAACAAAAATGTTATAATAACATCAAGCATGCCCTTTCAAGATGTTAATAAGATGCTGCTGTGCATGTAGGTAGGTAGGTATGCATGCATGTATCAGATTACCCAGTAACATGTTACCATGATGATGATGATGATAAATAATAGAACAAAATGATATATTATTCATTCAATGCATCGTTTTTTTTTGCTATAGGTGACATGAATGCAAATTTGATAAAGTGGATTACATTACAACAATGCAAAAAAAAAGTGTAAAATGAAATGAAGATGAATGAAAATTTCAATGTTTTGGCCTGTTCACCGAAATATATGTATATTTCTTTTTGTAACAATCATCCTTCAAAAAAAAACTATAATCAGGTAGAAAATTGTACAATGACCAGGTATGATTTTGTTTTTAACCAGTAGTTTTTTCGTACTTTTTAGGCCTTAATTTTGTAAAAAGCTGCTGACTACAGATTAAATATTCAAATTAAGTATTTTCTCTAAATACAACTTACATAAAATTGTGTGTGCTAAAAAGGCTGCAACTGTAATACACTTAAATAATAATAATCGTAGTAAAATGTCAGAAGTTCAGTGGCACCTGCTAATCGTGTATATTAAATAAATAAATAAATAATATACAAGTCATGTATATATTATTATTATTATTATTATCATGCGGCTGAAATATCAAGAATTCATGGTTACTCACTCAAACACACAGGTTTGTTGTTTTTATAAATTTTTCCATTTGTAATACTGTGACTGTGTGACTTCTGTGAACAGTGAGCACTGAGTACAGTCTAAAAACATCATCATCATCATCATCGCACTATCACCACCAGACACGCAAAATTAATTCAGGTATGCAGTAAGTATTCATCTGCCTCTCTATATATTATGTCGTGTATTTTTATGATATTTGCCCAACAATATGATCATGATCATCATGCTGCTTGTTGTGTGTCGTTTATGTTTCGTGGTGTCCTTTGTGTCTCTTGTGTGTGATGATCATGATCATTTAATTTCGTCATTGTATAATAATAATGAACGTGGAACATAGTTGAAATAGGTACGTTCTTTTTGTTCCCATGATTGTTGATTTTTTATTTTAAATGTTACTGCGTTGTTCAATTTGAAGTATTTAGGTAAACAAGTTTGACATTGAAATCTTATTGTTTATAGAGAAAAAAAAATGCCATTACACATGCCACTTTCATATTATTATATTCATTCATCATCAAAATGGGAATCATCTAACTGGTGGTGGTGGTGGTGGTAAATGATGTCAGTATTCATTTGACTAATGCAATTATCAACAATGACGAAGAATGTGATTGTAAAAAAAATTATTCATTCATACCGTAAATATAAATCCTATATAAACTTCCTCTGATAGGATATCCACCTTGGTAAATTGTGAAATTACTATCAAAAGACAAAAAAATGCTGCTGCTGCTGATGATGAAAGGTAGTAAGTAGCAGCACTAGTGCATAACAGCTAACAAATCTGTTTTGTTTACACGGAAAAAAATAATAGAAATAAATGTGTGTAGTAATAGTAGTATTATTAGAATAATTAGAATGTCACATTAATTACTTTTATATTTAAGGAGGACATGACAGGTGGTTTCTTTGATTAGCTTGCTATACATATATATATATATTATATTTTGTTGACAAATAAATTGCATTTAAATGCTTTAATTTATTATAGAGTACAAAGAGAATAAACAATAATTAGCAAGAAATATCAGGATTTTTATAGATTTGTTTGTTTATTTTTTTGGTTGTTAAGTTGAGCAAAGAAAAAAAAATTAATTTACTCCAAATTTTTTTTTTGCAAGCTTGTATGTAAAAGGAAACTAATTAAGGGTAGCAGCATCTTGTTGTAATTTTATACTCTAAATTGTCCTTGACTCCAAGCATTTTATATGGCCTACTACTACTACTCAATAAAATAAATATACATTTGTCCACGTCTATTATCTCAAATAATCACTGGCTATTCTTGTTGTTGATAGCCGCTCTCTCTCTCTATAATAGCCACCTATCATAATAATCCTAATCAACATGTCGTACAAAAAAAAGGAGATTTTTATAGCTTGCTTGTTTAACCATTCAAGCTCACGTACTTTTATAATGTATGTGTTTGTGTTGGCAAATAGAGATTCTCTCTATTAGGGAAGCCAATAAATCGACATTCAAAATCACTTACATTAACTCATCAGAGAGTGAAGATAATATGTAGTATGTGCAGAGGTGATGAACATATACAAAAAAATATATATTTTTTTTGCTTATCCGTATCTATAAAACAAAATAATTTAAGATTATATATTGTACACTTTTTTTTACGCATGTTACTACTAAGTACATACTACATCATTCACTCGAAAATCCACAAAATTAATTTTTTATTAGGACCGGCTTGTTTTAGGATAATAGTTTGGTATATAGGTAGAGTGGTAGTAGTAGTAGTAGTCGCTCAGCTGAATGAATAGATCTTGCTTTTTAATTGTGCGCCTAATCTCTAACAATAAGTTTTATGACTGGCAATATAGATCCATTATCCAGTGAATATATAAATAACAAGGATATTAAATGAAATATTTTCATTAACGAGAAACTTGATAATGGTGGTGGTGGTACTTGGCGTTTTTGTTTATAGCCTCGTGTCGCTCAAAAAATACTTTTTTTTACCTCTTTCATTTAACATTAAAGTCAGCATTCAGTATTTCTTCATTCTTCAACAACTGTATTATCTTTTTCTATTAAGGAATGTGTATAAAAGTTCATCATAAAATTATCGTCATCATCCTCGTCGTCGTCATCATCATCCCCACAACACCGGTCGGCTTGGAATTTGATATTAAAAGTTTGCGGCATTAAAAAAAATTTTTTTTTTGGAGAATGATACGTTAATGATCTTGCGTTTATTTGTATATATATTTTTTTCCTGATGAATGAGATTCCTCTCTGTAATAATAAATAATACTTGTAATAAACTCTGTAATTTTTTCCCCTGGCTCACGACGACTCAGGACTTATAAACATATTAAAACATTTATTATTACTTATTACATACACGACAGTAGTAATGAAGCTGGTGTCATAATAATAACTTGACAAGGTGTCTACTAGTATGTATGTATTACAGGACATCATCACGTTTTTTCCATCATCATATTCATC
>JAHZNC010000330.1:0-33238 GCA_027744095.1 Zhuqinia jingwanae
AAAAATAGAGATATTTAGATTGTCTTTACGCATACATACCTAAAAATGGCAATCTAAATGCTAATGAAGCATTATCATTATTATGTGTCAAAAAATGTTTTCACGAAAATACTGTTGTTTGTTCTTCTTCTTATTTTTTTACACATCTTATCTTAGAGTAACGTTATGCATTACATTTCATGTATACGTACACATACATAGGATCGTGATGATGATGATCATTTATAGTTTTGTTGGAAACAGGGACATACAAACAAACAACTCTTTTTACTGCGTAGAGAGACACATGAAAGATTTAAAGAGGATTTTACGCAATTTTGGTGGGTTTCTTCTATTGTGATATAATAAATGTACAAAGAGGCAAAGAGAGAGAGAGAGAGTAAAGCTTTTTGGTGGAATGTAAAGTGACGTTGTCGATGATGTTGGCAAATGTGTAGTAGCAGTAAACTTTATTTAGTGTCATAGAGTCAAAGAGATTGTTTATACATGTATACCTACTACTTCTACTGCTCCTACTACCTATTATAGAATCTTGGGTGATCTTATACCAAAAAAATGCAATGTAATGTAATGCATTTTCATAATATACTACACACACTAACCAAAAGTGCATTATTGTGTGTGTGTGTGTCTGCTTGCTTGTTCGGGATAGTGATAGCAGAAGAAATAGTGATGATATTGATGATGATGTGTGTTTCACTGCTACTGTTACTCCTTCTTTTATACTTTTTCCCCTCTAAACTACCCTCCATAATAATAGGTACATCCTTACAATATGTACATATACAGTACACATAATACTTTTTTATACTTTTTTTTGGTTTGCCTCTGTTGTAAATGATAAAAGCTGGTATTATGGCCGAAAACTGTGGCTCTCTCACTCTCAGCAGCAGCAAAGTAGCACCGCATCTCGCGTTATACTCAAATTACAACCCCTTTCATTGCCCATTCCAAAGATTCGAGAGAGAGGTAGGTACATAGTAAAAAAAATAGTGGGGAAGTTTAAATATAAAACTCAAAAAAAACCAAATACATATATACACCAACTAGATATATATATTATGTATAGAGGTATGTATGTACATTGTTTCTTCTGCCAGCAGCAGAATACATAAATGCATCTCTCAACCAAAGAATAAATAGTTTTTCGCTGTCTATTGACATTTGTCTTGGTTCATTTTATGCCCCTTCATCATTGTTTTATTACCTTGGAGGGTCAAGTTGAGTCAAGTTTTTTTTTCGTCCAGCCAACACCACCACTTGAAAATCCTTTTTCGTTCTACTATCTATCTGTTTCCTGTTCTAGTATCCATTTTTACCACTTTACTTACAACTCTATATATACAGATATAATATTATACAAGTATTCTTTGTACTTTGAATACACACAAATGTATATCTGTGTGTCATTTTCTGTGAACTTTTTTTTCTTTCGGGTTGATGCTCACCAAAAGAGATCGTTTTTATCCCTTTGCAGTTCAAAATGATTTTTTTGTGCTTTGTAGAGCAGCAAGATGTTTTATTTTTTTTCTTATTCTCTGGGGGAACTTTCGGAATTGGGATGTATGTATGTGAGTAGTAGGTATATATTATGTATTTCTCTGAAATCGGCGGTAATCCAGCAGAGTTTGATGATGATATTTGTGACAGTCTTGTCTTGTGTGTGTGTGAGAGATGACTCTGATGTGATGATGATGGAGTTGAAAGACTCTGTTTGCGAGATTTTGATCTCTGATTTGGCCTGCCACAAAGTGCACTAAATTTTATAGAATAATAATGTGTGCACTATTCTTACGTCGGCACTTTTTGACAGAAAAAAAATGTATATACAGAAAATTAAATAGAGTACTGATCATAATAGTACGGGGAAATAAAATATTCATCCAGTCATCACCTTACGTTTTAAATATCTCATATTCCGAAATATCCGTAGTAATGGAGACACATCTACATAAGTGAGTTTTTTTTCCCTAAATATATACTTTAGGTGGCATTGAAATGTTACAAAAATGCCATACTGCTAATAATAGGGAGCTAATATTGTACTTTGCATTGAAAGAAAAAGTGTATCACATCCCAACACGCCATGCCCGGAACATTCTACAATTATGTGAGTGAAATGACCAAGAAGAAAGATAGCTAGAGAGAAAATGGAAAAAATAAGGAGCAATAAGAGACAAACGGAAATGACAAAGTCTCTGGTAATTTTCATATAGACTCAAAGTGGGACTGTCTTAAGAAACGCCATTTTCTTTCGGTTAAAGCCATGTCATGTCATGCTCCTATGAGCTCATGAAAAGCTTTTTGTAATGTCCCCTCACACACATACATGTACATATATACTTATACACCCGCATTGCTAAAAACCGAAAACCTCCAAACTGCACACACTTTATTTTTTCCCCTGTCTTTTCCCGTTTCATATTACATGTAAGTATACTTAGTTAGTTTTTACTGGAAAAAGGAAGAAAAAAAGAGATAGGCGATTCAAGTCAAGTTAAAAATTTTCGGGTGTAATAAGAAAAGTAAGAAAAGAAGAAGAAGAAAATATAAAAGCCATTCATAGGGCATAGTCATGGGGCATAACGAATAGACCAAATCACTTTTTTCTTATATGTAACGACTATTCTCAGTCTCTATGAAACTGCCTATATTACTTATCATCATCATCATCAACAGCAAGAGCAGCAGCATACATACAATACAAAATCGTATGCACACACGACACAAAAGCATCAGTGGTGGTGGTAGTAGTAGAAGTAGTGCTATATGTAGCAGCAGTATCATAATAATAAAAAGTGATTCTTAAATTTTCAGCGTTAAGTCTAAAAAGTATGTATGTATATGTTATTATTACATGTATATGTGTGTGCACCCGAGGATATCATTATACTTGGTAGAGAGATAGAAGGACTCTCTCTCTCTCTCCTTCTTTTGTAAAGAGATGAGAGGAGAAAAAAAGACAAAATGGAGAGAAAGTGAAGCTCATTTCCTTGAAAAGTTTTCGTTCAACGCAAATGTTCCCATGGAAAATGAGAATGGAGGCTGGGAATGGAATGAAATGACTGTTGGCATCCATTTCTCCGACAGTTTGAGCAAAGAAGAGAAAATGCTAATATTCATTCCTTCTATTGCAGTTCCAAGGCACATTATGTGTCCATAAGAAGCAAAAAAATATATGTAGAGAGAGAAGATGAGCAAAAGGAGGAAAGGGCTTTTTTCAAGCATGTATCCTGTCTACTACTACTACTCTGCGCTCTCCTTTCTTCTTCCTTTTTTATTTTATTTTACCCCTCCAACCAAAAAATAATAGTGTAGGTACATATATAAGCATGCATATACCTATTATAATACTGCTACTTTTCATAATAAATCCATATTACACAACATTCCTTCTTTTTTTATACTTTTTTCTCGCTTTGTTTGCGTCTCCTCTTATGATTATCTTGATGCTTTCCTTTTAAAAAAAGGACCTCAAGAGAAGAAGAAGAAAGAGGAATAGAATGATAATGGCAAGGGAAAATAATGCATTATTGTAGCAGAGCACACATTCACATAAGAAAAGGAATATGGCTGCCTTTGCAGTTTTTTGTGTAATTCAATGGTCCACTATACGAGGACGTAAATGTAAAAAATATATATAATATGTACCTTTTGCTGCTGCTGCTATTACTTATATCTATCTTTCTGCTTCAACAGCTAAATATTACACTCTTGAAGCTACTTATAGACTGCTCTAATCTGTGGAAAGAGAGAGAAGAAAAAAACTGTGCTACTCGGAATAATGAAATGGACGTTTTAACAAACAAAAAAATATATCCCTGAGAAAGTTTCTTTTCTTCTTTTTCTTTATCCCCTTGTGTTTGAGAGTCTGGGAGTAATTTTTTCTCATTGTGTCCTCTTTCTCTCTCTCTTTATTTATTCTGCTTTGATGGGAATTAAAAAATACCACAGGAAAAAAAGAAGAAGAAAATATATTGTTATTAGGAGGAAAAACACAAGACTCAAAATAACAATAGAATAAAAAAGATAGAATAATAATAATAATGAATAAAAGAATCATTCCAGTTTTTCACTGTTGTTATTGTTGTTGTTGTTGTTGTCGGGTTTGTTTGGCTCCAAAATTCTTGCTTAGTAAGCCTTGTCAAAAGTAATAGTAGAAAACATTGGAAAAAGTGACGTGTGTAATTTAATATAATAAATAGGTTTTTATAGTACAACTGCTCTGTTAATGTCACCCATTATTTGTGTATATTAAGGAATATGGGTGGGGAGTGGAGTCGAGTGGATAAAAAATAAACAGTGTTTGTGTATCATCGGTTTTAATGTCATGCATGTATATAAACTGCATTGCTGTGCTGCTATTTCTAGCCAAGGAAAAAAAATTGATATGCACAAGGTTTATTTTTTAAGGACATTTATCACCAGAACATTTTATTCCCCAAAAATTGCTCCACTATTCCATTACAGTGGTAGTTTGTGTTGATATAAAAGCTAGAAAATGTGGCATAATATTTCAAAAAATGATAAGAATAAAATAACTGCGTATACTACTGTAAAGAATTGGAGTATATAAAAAAGGGTTATTTTAGCAGAATAGTAATTTTGAATTGCAACGATATGCACCTGTTTTACAATCAACTTATTTTTTAGTACATTATCTGAAACTCGAATGGACAGGGGACCCATCTGATTATGATTTAAATCTTCTATATGCAAGTAAAAAGTATGAACGGCGAGCAACGATATGCACCTGTTTTACAGTTAACTTATTTTTTAGTACATTATCTGAAACTCGAATGGACAGGGGACCCATCTGATTGTGTAGTAAATCTTCTATATGCAAGTAAAAAGTATGAACGGCGTACAAAGTATACATAAACTGCATTGATCTTCAAAATATAAACAAAAAGGACACAGACAGACAAACCACCACTGCTGCTAAAACTACAACTACCACCACCCCGTTATTTTGTGTGGTTTGTATTTTATAGCTTTTCATTTCAGTGCACATCAGGTCGTTAGTGCCATCAAGTAAAATGCATTCATTCATTTACTTCTTCTTCTCCTTCTCTTCTCAAGATATTATTATACATTCATATAATGTGTTATCAAAGGAGAGAATACCCAAGGAAAAATCCCCCCATCAAAAGAATCAAAAGCAAGGCTGTATGTATGTGTGTTGTGTTGTGTATTGTACTGTATAATATCATGTCTGCTGAAATATTATGCAAACAAAACACACGCGCGTCCGTACGACCATTCGTGTGCATATAATATCCAGGCATATCGCCTCTATCGCAGGCGTACTAAAAGTTTGTAAAGTTTTCACATCATTTTACTCCCGGAAAGTAGACTAATTTTTCATTCTTAATGGCTTGATATCAGTTTCATTCCTGATAATAAACGATACACAAACTTATATAAGCATACTTGTATATACTTATTTTATATATAGCAGCAGCAGCAGCAACTCACAAACTTTGTTTTTTTTTGCTTTAATATTATTTTTTTTTTGGGAAAAAGGAGGAAGGGAAACGAAACTGCGTATAACCACGTCATCCGTTCACCACTACTCCAGTAATAATATTTGTGCTGTGTAAAGCGAAACGTCTTCGACTTGAGCATGCTTGCATGAATATCTCACATATTATATTGATACTTACACACATACACACACCCTCTCCTTGTTTTATGCTGCTGCTTTTGCTGTGGTACTATATCCCTTCAGTAAAAAATATATATGTTTTTAAGGCTGTGGGTTTTTTTCTACTTCATTTATACGACCATCTAAATGGCAAAAACAGGCATTCGTAATCGTAATTTATTCGACACTAACGATCAATTAAGGCACACGGCTGGTGCTCATATCGGGAAAAAGTAAACGTGAAACGGGCAGCACTAATGTCTTCTCCTCTTCTTCGTACTACCACCACCATTCACTCTACTTTACTCTCTCCAACATTTCATATAATAACCTTAATAGTGAAACATGTAAGTAGAAAAGGAAGACGAAGTAGAAGACATATAATATTGCCTGGGTGTCGATTGGAGAAACGCATTCAGAAAATTATATAAACAAAAATATAGGTAGAAAAATAATCATAATGATGTAAGAAAGGACTGGTCAATTTCAATAATGAAAATTGGCAATAATTTACGGGAAAAACTAATTAAATTTGATACAAAAAATCAATATATTTTTTCATCCCTTGACCTTAAATAAGTCGATACGAATTTTTTGGTAAAAAATCTCAATTTAAGTAGTTTAAGAAGCGACGGATGGACAGACTGTCAAAACAAAACTCAATGATGCCTTACAAAGTCAATGTTCATTTTATGCAGTACTTCTATAATGCTTTCTTGCCCTTCCCATATCGCCGTCGTCATCATCATCATCATCTTTGATCACTCTTTTCTGTGTAGAACCCATTTTCTCCCCAAAAATCGGTCTCCAACAGCCCACTACTCTTTTTTTCATACCAATTTTCTTGTTACTATCCTCCGTAAAAGCTTCTAAATACTTGGTACTTATGTGAATGTGTATACGTACACCAGTATTAATATGCTATGTGAAATGTGTTTGCTTTCATTTTACACTCCCTCTCTCTCTCTCCAATAAATTGCTTTACTTTTAGTTCACGCTTTCCACTTGATCTCTCTCTCTCTTCAGAATAAATAGTGAACGAGAGGAGCATGTGTATATCTTTCACTAGCACCGCTTATAATAACCATTTTGGGGCTAGCAACTCGGAATAATAATGAGTTAAAATGGAGAAAAATGTGTGTGTGCACCCCCTATAATCTTTTGCAGTTATAACGTCAAAAATTTAGATTTTGAAGTGCTTCCATTACACATGTCCCTTCCAGAAGCACTATGCTACTACTACTACACAAAATGAAGGGACTTGTATGGAAAAAGATGAGACACATAATAATAATAATATATTCCCCAGTCTACATTATTTACCGTATTGATTATACAAAACAAGTTTATTTATGGAATATATTATGAAGCAATTTTACTTTAAATTTAATTAATTTTGAATTACTTTTTTAGAATTTTTTTTTGAAACTTTTGCTTTCCTACCACACACACACACATACAAAGTCCCTCATGACTTTAAAAAGTATACCTAATATAATAAAGTAGTAGTTTATCAAAAAAGGGGTTGAAACTGAAAAGGTTGGGCTCTGACAGTTTTTGAGTATAATATACAGTCATAGTAGTACAATCTAATTACTTTCTACTTTTCTCGCATGATGAGTAACTACTACTACGTTTATATAATAGCGAATTATTATATATTATATAATCTCAAGCAAAATTCTTTATGAACTCTAGTCTACTTTACTCCACTCTTCTTCACTGTGTAAAAAATGGCACTAGTTTAATGAATTGGAAAGTATTCAGTGTTTTTTCTTCTTCTTCTTCTTCTTCTGCCACAGTAGTAGTAGCATGAAGTAAAAAGCATGTAGTATGAAGCTCTCAGACAACTTAAGTCGGTGTGTGAGAGTGTGCAAGCTCTCCTCTAAAGCTCTTTAGGGATGTAAGATGAGAAAACTCATTTCAAAGAACCATCCAATCCTCAATCTCCCACTTGATTCATGGGATATACGACTATCATCAGTGGAAGTAGTTGTGTAGTACTTTTTTCCTTCTCTATCTCTCTTTCTCTGTATATATTTCACATTCCACACAGCCTTTACCTTAAATACAACAATAATATCACAACAGACGTAAGTAATATATATTCGCGGGTGGTAATATAGACAGCAGGTCGACTTCCGGGTGAAAGTTGCTTCTTTTTCCTTTCTCATAAAGATATAACAATATACATATATGTATGTATGCAATGTACAACGAAACTACACATATTTTTTTGATCCTTATATGGTAGGTATCCATGAGTGGTTTTATCGCATATAACAAAAAATATACATGATGGTGGTATGAGTGTGAGTATGGAAGTAATAGTGGTAGTTTGTGCTCATCCTCGAAAAAAAACTTTTTTTCCTCCAAATTTTTTTGTACCTACTCGTTTTTCACTTTTTTCCATCATATCTCTTTTTCAGCGTCGTCGTCTTCTTGTTTGCTGTGATGGTGGTGGTAAAGGAAAAATAAGAAGAAAAAACCCTGAATGTCGGCAATTCTTGTGCTGATGTGCCCTTACAAAATTCTTCATAATAGCCTATTTCTCATACTTGTACTTTCGCATACTTTCCCATCATATCATGCATAGAACATGCACACACACAAAAAAGTCACAAGAGTGGAATATTTTTTTTGGGTAGGTTGGAGCAGTAGAGAGAGGCAGGCAGGTTTGCTATTTCATACTTCTTTTTCTTCCCATTTTTTTTGCAGAAAGTGGCAGTAGCAAGTTTGGAATAGTACACACACAACTACTAATACTACTATATAGCCTAAACATGATGCTAGCAGATGCTGCACTACTACAAGAAGCATTCATAATAATATCATCATATTATGAAAAAGAATGAAATATATATGGTGAAAGTGTCTGTATAAATATATGAGAGAGATGGAAAGAGAGAGATGAAGCAAACAAGCATCAGATTATATATCATATATGAGCACTTTTTACATGTTTAAAAAAGTACTCACTTCACTCAAGTCGACGTCAATCGTCGGTCGTCAGCAGAGAGAAAATTGTTCGTTGAAAAAGGGATAAAAGGGAAAACGGGAGAGAAAAGAGGCAATGTTGTATGTGTGTGTGTGTATATGTATATGGATGAAATGGATGGTGGAAAGAATAGATGAATGAGCTTTGAGATGGGTTGTTTCTCAAAAAAGTGGCATTAGACCCTTAGGAGAGATATTGGGCTCTGGAGAGTCGTTGAAACACATGAGATTAGCCGGTGAAATTTCCAAACTCTGTTCTCCTTTTTTTCTCGTCTTCTTCCATTTCTCTCCTTCTTTTTGAGTGGCATACTCTTTTTTTCCTCGTGCATTATATGATGCAAGTTACCAAAAACACTCCAAAAATACATTTACTTCACAAACTCCTATTTTTTTATCAACTATGTATAAAAGAAACTACACATTTGAAAAAATAAATTTCGCTTGTAGGCAGAAATTCTACACAATTTTCTACATCCATCTATGTATATCTACTACACATGTAATAGGAAAAAATACTATTTTTCGCATCATTATTATTATGTATAGCAATACATTTTGTACTTGCATATATGGTATTTCCTTCATTTCACGTCATATCATATCTTTCTTCTCACACGGTAGGGAAATATGTAGATGTCCAAAATTACCTTGTGCACAATTTTCATGCGTAGTATAATACGTCATGTTAGTACGCCAGTTGTTTTTTTATATATAAATAAATGGTTGTAGTATACAACATAGATAGTCATTTGTTATCACTTATCACTCTAAAAGAAAGCATATAAAACACATAGTCTATAGTCCATAGTCTATATTATATTACTGCGATATGTTATTGGGTGCATGAAGAAGAAGAAGAAAAATAGCTGATATTTGTGAGTTGTGAAGTTACTAAAGTTGATTTGTTTGCTTTATATTTTGTTGAGACGTGAAACGATTTTCTTTTTCTTCACAGAATTGTTTATGAGATGCTCACAATAAGCGTCTCTTTTGCAAGTTTCACCTGTTTTTTTAAATCCCATGTTATATGATACGTGTAGAGTATATTATAGCGTTGTTATAATGTAAAAATTGCTGCTGCTCCTCCTCCTCTATAAAAAAAAGTATAGAGCTGGGGCTATCTAAAGTCGTTGTTGTTTGTTGCTAGTTTTCCTCTCATATCTGCATTGTTCATTCATGTAATTTATTTAACACTTATGAATACTAAACGAAACGAAAAACAAAATATTTCCAAGCCTCCTGATTCATTTTAATCTAAATAGCGTGTCCGTCGTCGTCGACTACGACGACTATGCTTTAATCAACGGATGTCCACGTGCATATTATGATGTTATTACAGTACCTATCTATTCATGTAAAAGTTTTTTTTACAAACTTGTGTGATAAATTGTGTCTGTGTAGGTATGTATTTTACCCATGCATGTGGATAAAAAGAGAGTTAATTCCAAGGAGAATATCGTCATCATCCTCATCATCGTCGTGGTCCTCATCGTCACATCACACTACATCTAATAATGATGAAGTTATATGCTCATTTACCATTTCTTCATTGTCAACACTTTTTTTGAGGTTGATGTATGTATGTGTATATAATTATGCATATGCCTCTATGATACGACCACTTAAAATGTTCATTCAACCAACCACACACATACACACACTCACTCACACACTGAAAGCTTTTTTTGTCAATCTTGTCTCTATTTACCGCTCTCCCGCGTGTGTATGTATCAAACGGAGATATGATAATATGAGCTTTATGTGTATGTGTGTGTGTGGTGGTGGTAGTATAATGATAATATGCTTTTGACTAACTAAAGAGGAAAAGTTTAACTAAAGAATCATCATAATGAAGGGTTATACAAGCCATTCATAAGATATCATCATCATCTGGTATGTATGAGCTCTTTTCTCTCCTTTTTATCTGTTTTTAGCTCTGCTTTAAGCTCTTTTTGTCAGCCTCTCTCTCTCTCTCTCTCAATATGTATTATGTATACCTATTATATACTTTCCCAACAAGATAATCACTTTCCCCTCATCACTCTCTACACTATCCTCTCTCTCTCTCTCTGTCTCTGTCTACTTGCTTTTTCAGTGACATTCTAAATTCTTTGCATGGATTATTATGTCTCTCCCAAATGGCATAATATATAATATAGACGTGTACACCCATTTCACTCACAATCTAGTAAAAATACATGCACTGTAAAATATTCCCCAAAAAATCCTATATGGAAATATCTTCCATCTACCTTTAGCTTAAATATATAATATAGTAAAAACGATAGGGTTCATGACGATGATGATCATGATGATCATGATGGGATATGGGATATAGAAGCAGAGCAGTGTAGAGTGTATTTATGTAGCGCCATTATAATAAGATAGGGTTTTGTCTTTGTACCAGCAGCAAAAAGCAGAGACAAAATAAGCTTTCATTGTTCTTCTCGTTTCCTCTCTGTCTCTCTCGATCTGCCTGCTAAGGAGGTATAGAATATATATATTTATTATTATTGCGCTGTGTGTGAGCATTTCACGTTCTCAAGATCGGTTGTTTTGTGCGAACGTTAGGTAGTTTTTACTGGAAAATGTGGTTGTTCCACGAGCACAGGAATGTACGTATATGGCCTCCCATTATTACCGTACTTTTTGCTCCTTGTGTCGTCCTCATACCAAAGAAAAATATCCTATCCTTCTTTTCCACCACCAGCACCACCATGCACACACCTATATATCTATTATATGTATGCTGCTTGTTATATATATATATTTCTCCTCCGAAAAAAGTATACATTACCATCCAAAATGGAATTAGCCTATTTGAAAAGATGGGTTTTCCGTCTAATGGAAAATTCTACTTGGCTTTTCCCATTCCATTTATGTATACTACATTAGCCATGGACAATGAAGAGGAGTAGCATTCGAAGTAGCATACTACCACCACCAGCAACAAGAAAATTAGAGTAGAGAAGAAGAAGAAGTAGAAGAGTTGCATGGGTATATAAAGTATAATAATAATAATATATACACGTAAAAATATAGTACATATAGTAGGTTAACTATGCATTTTTATATACACACACGTAACATGTTCTCTACTATCTCTGTATATTATATCCAGAGAGAGAGAGAGCACTGCCATCATCATCTTCATTGTCGTTTCTTTTTGCATTAATATTATGGAAACTGATGTGAACGACGCTGAGAGGAAGTTGTGTAGTTTTGTTGTAGTAGTCGTAGTCGTCGTCGTCGTTTGAGATGACAAAAAAAAAGTTATACGTTAGAACGTACATACGTACTATAATATATTATTATTATTATATATTATAACGGCAGAGGAGCAGCTATGGAATCACATACATGTGCACAATACCTATCATAATTGTAATAACGAGATGCTTGCGGCAAGGCACAAAATGCCTTTTCATTATCTCTCAAGATGCTTTCACGAGAGGAAAAAATGGCTGTTCCTATAAGTACCACCACTTTTCTCTACTCTCTCTCTCTTCTCTCTCTCTCTTCATCTTTTGCAACAAAACTTGGAGTCGTTATTGTACTTAAACTTTGTGAGGAGGAGGAGGAGAAGGAGGATAGTATCTGCTTTTCTCTCCATAACCTAAAACCTTCTCTCTTTCTTGTCATCTGTAATACGATCAAAAATTGTTGTAGTCATCATCATCATCATCATCCATATCGTTATGTTATCCTGAGACGATATTCTAACAAAAAAAACCTGTATTATATATAAAGAAAGAAGCAACTTTTTTTTGAATCGATATCCAAGCTTTTCGAAGATGACTTGGAGGAGAATCTCTCCCTCCCTCTTTTTCCTTCTCAGAAAAAAAGTGGCTTTTCCCTTCTAAAAACTACTTTGGTATTCATCCTCCTTCCATTTCATCATCCATTATTCGTGTAAGTATATGAGTGTGTGTGTATTTCTCGTTTCGGAAGAAGAAGAGAGAGAAAGTAAGTGAAGCTTCTTTTGTCCTCTCTCTCAGTAGAAGCAGTAGTTGTACTAGAGAAGCAAAACTCACTTTTTTTTAGAGTATTCAAAAACTTCAAAAATTGGCCTTTTCTATTATGAATAAATATTAGAATATAATATGGGCCATGTAATACTTTTCCTACAACAAGTTTATCTACATCATGATCATCATCTTGCTCTCTATATATTCTGCTATGGCACAATTCATAGGATCATGATGGCGCTCTCTCTCTCTCTCTTTCTCTCCTTCACCAGCGGCTTTTGTCATGAACAAAATGATGCATCATTTCTAATGCATGGAACTTCAAGTGGTTTTTTTGGGGATGTTGTATGAGAATGGTAGTAGTTTTGTTAGTAGTTGTAGTAGTAGTAATGTATGAGAAATGGCAATGTGTTAAAGCCGAGTAGCGAAACAAGTGAAGAGAAAAGAGAAAGATGAATCTTTTGGAAATAATAACATTTTTTTTGGTTCTCTTTCTCTTCTTCACCATTTACCATGTGCACGTAAACTTATGACTTGTGTGTGTGTGTTTGGGCATAATATCTTATGTAAAATGACTGGATGAAATTGAGAATGCCGCAACGCATACAAAATATTATTATGAGAAACGGAAACCTATATTGAGCTGAAACTCTCTCTCTCACACACAAAAATAGATAGATAGAGAGATAGACAAAAAATAATATTTCAGCATGGCATATGTATATTATTACGTTGGTGAATGATGAATTGTGTGTCACGCAAGCCGCGACAATATATAGTGGGCATATACAAATAATACGTACAACATCATCAGTCCAACAACCACCACCACCACCACCACCACTTGCAAAGCATTTTATTCATCTTCTCCATGAAATCTGCTGAAATGGCCATATTCCAAAACTCCAAACGCTTGTCAATGTCCCTTTGGAATGCTGTTCTAATACAGATATTACGCTTACATTATTTATTTCCACTGGTGTACATACATAATATTATACTGTGGCTGGTGAATAGTAATACATTGTATTATTATTATTTTTCTCTGTCTCTCTCTTTCTTTCTCTCTGGTGAAAGAAATAAGCTATCATATAATATATTTTTTTATCCTTTCCCTCTACAGCTTCGACTACATAACCACAGACACATCTACACAAAACAACATACCAATCTCACAAATGTAGTGTAGTAGTAGTATTTTATCAGGAAACTGCCATATATATTATATGGCAAGCAGCCATAATGTACAAGTTGATTTTTTTATACCACGTACATACTTAGTTTAGCAGTAGATTATATTGTATGAGTAGCAGCAGCAGCAGTTTGTTCACAAATTCATCTAAAAATATATATCATGAAAGCTATTATAAGCATGTCGGTATATTATTTTTATTCTGCGAATGAGCAATATTACTCCATTTTTTTGGGATATTATTGTTACGAAAATTTATATGACGGAAAAAAAATACAGGAAAAAAAGTAATATTATTTTTATTGCCGATAGATTGTATATACGTTTGAGGAATCAGAAAAGGTATTAGATCATCATTTTGGTAATAATCATGGTTTTTTTGGATGGTAGTAGAAGTCCATATAAAAAAGTATACTATAGCTTTTTTATATATATGACCAATAGCAATAGAAAATGTATAAATGGTTGATGAGCAGAGAGAGAGAGAAAGACAGGGAGAAAGAAAAAAGGAAATTGCTCATAGATTTTACCTTGACTTTCCTTTCGGTCATAAAGTATGTGTGTGAGTATACCACATCGACAAAAAAAACAAGCACAGTAGTAGTATTTTTTCTATCCTCTCTCTCTCTCTCTTTATTTTGAAACGAGGCGAAGAACGAGAAAATCATATATCGAAAACGGAGAGCGAACTTTTAATAAAACTCATAAAGTGCCAACCACGCTAGCCATAAATTGTAATCCAAAAAGGTCATAGCCATAACTCACTCACTCAAGCTCAGTGAAGCGTTAAGTAGAATGTAAGTTAAAGAGTATAAAGAGACTCCTAGGACAGAGGATCCTACATACGTATTATATAGTTGTAGAAGGAAAAAAATATATAAGAAAGTAGTTTGGTAGAATAAAGAAGAATGCAATGATGTAGTATCTACTAGGAAAAAAAAGAGCATGAAAGCAATAGTAATGGTGGCATAGTCGTTATAGAACACAAGTAGTAAGAAAAGCAAAAGAGAAAAAAAATATATATAAGAGTCTTAAGATGCTGATAAATCGAAAATCGAACAGGAAGAAAGGCAATCCCTAGACCCATTCTGAATGGGAGTCTCCAACCATTTTCCATTTGCTGTACGAGCTACTTTTTCCCTCGTTTTTCTTTTCACACACACACACACACATTCATACATATATATACTCTTTTTCAGGCAATCATCAAGGGAGAAAAAAAGGAAAAGACTGACTGACTGAGAGAGAGAGAGAAAGAGAAAAAGTTGGTCTTGACTGATCCAAAAAGCCAATGTAATGGCTAAAGAAAAAAAGAGCTTTAGTAAAAATGGTTGAAAAAAAAGAAAGTAAAGGGAAGAGAGAGAGAGAAACGGAAATCTAACTGCGTGTCTTGTATGTGCAACTTGCCATACAATTTTCCTCTTTCTCTCTCTCTCTCTCTCTCTCTATAGCTTTGTATATTGCACATCATAATACTAGTGACTACTATTCCATGAGGCTACTACAGATATTCATTTCCACACGACGACTACGAATACTACCAAACTACTACTTTCTCCATCGCCGTTATTCCCATTCTAACAAATATATCAGCAGTAAGAAAATGGTGGTGGTGGTAGTAGAGTTTTTTTTGCTTTGTGCCGTTTCTTCAGCTTGAAGAAGCAGCGTGGAAATGACGAGATTCGCCATCATCATCCTCCATGTGCACGTAAGATATCTCATGTTACAACAACAAACACACACACACACACATACAACGATTTCTTTTTTACTCCCTCTTCTTCTCTTAAAAAAAGCCGGTGTTGTACACCATTATACATACCATGTCTAGAGAGAAAAAGGAAACTGTATATATAGGTATGTGTGTATACATATGTTGTATGTGTATGCCTCCGCAAGGTGGGTAGTATAATAATGTGTATTATATATAAACCCTTCAAAGTTACTCTAACTCGGCCCATTCCCACTTAGAAAAGAAAACTAAATTTCATTTTCTTCCTCTCTTTTTTTTCTCTACCAAAAAAAAGTAAGAAAAAAAACTGCTGCTGCTACTGCTTCTTCTAGTATACTTCTTATACTGCTTCTTCTACTACTACTGCTGGTGGTAATGGTGCTCTGAAGCTGAATAGAAATGTAGCAGTAAAGGCCATTATAGTTACGTATGAATGTACACAATACAGATGGCAAACGACTTTTTTTTTGTGAGAGATTGGAAAGTAGTAGTTTGAGAAGCAGTAACAGAGGAAAATGTTCGCGGCAGTAATAGTTTCAAGTGTAGTCTGCAAGTGGCATTTTGAAAGGAAAAGTAGAGGTAGAAAATGCCTTTTCTTCCAATGACTGCTTCCAACTACTACTACTCTACTACTTTTAGGACCACTACTATATACTTGACTATATTATAGGTATAAAGGGCTGTTCCAAAAAAAAGGTAGATTATACGAAGAAGAAAAAAAAGAAAAAAAACTTATCCAAGACAAGAATTGCTCAGGGAAAAGCTCATGCCTAATACATTATTTTCTTTTTTTTGGGATAAAGATAATAACAAGAGCATTATATAGTGTGTGTGTGTGTGTGTGTGTGTAAGGAGTATAATGTTAGGTGTGTGTCGTAGTAGATATTTATAGTAAGTTTAAAACTGTGTAGTAAGCAGGAAAAATGGGCCTCTTCATCACATTCAATGATCATGACCATGATGATCTTCAATTGACTTTGGGCAAACTGGCTGGAAACATTGGAAAGTTGGGGAAATAACTATAGCGCACCATTTCCTCTTTTCTCTTACTTTTTTTCCTTTCGACTACATATATAAAATATAATAATAATAATAATAACAATAATAAGTACTATATATATACCTACGCGCTTTTTACTTTCCCTCTCTCTCTCACTGTATTTTAACTTCTCTCATTATGTCCGTTACATCAATTTCCTATAAGAAAATAACATAGGGAAATAATAGTACAAAAAGGCTACTACGCTCGTTCTGTCAGTGTGGTATGTGTGTATACATGTGTTGTTCATATTAGAAATGGGCAAAAAAGGAAATCAAGGAAATACTGAAAAAGAACCATGGAAAAAGTGAGAGAGAGAGAGAGAGAACGGGAGTGAGAGAGAAGAAGAAAAGTAATGGAAGTAGTAATAGTAATGGCAGCTGTAATAAAGGAGCTTTGCCAAAAACGAATTGCTGGAGTAACTGCGAATGCTCTATATAAAAATATGTACATATTATAAAGCTGCTCTCTCTCTCTGTGTTTATATGTATGGGTTTTTGGTATATATAGATGATTTTCTGGATCTGTCATGATTAAACTTTGAATATTAGGCAATTTCTCTGTTCTTTTCAAGCGCCATTACCATTGCTTCATGAAGATGATTATTATGAGTGTGAGCCGGGGACTTATTATGATGAGAATAAATGAGGGCAACACACACACACACATATACACACAGAGCACAAAAAAGCACACAGCTTCATATAAGCTTTTGAATGTTCCTTCGTCTTTGCCATTTCCATTTGGTTTATTCTCTTTTTCTCTTCTCTTCTCTTTCTTGCTAATAGACACAAAAGTACCCTAGCATGTATTTGAAATCGAGGTCATTGACGTTCTTACAAAAGCAATTTTCATCCAGTAGAATGCGCCGTGCTGGTTCCATAAGAAGAAGAAAAAGTTTACCGTCTCTCTTACTTTCTGTTCCTCTTTCGCCTTTTCAACTTATTACTATACTTGTACGCTTATTATTACTTCTACTACTACCACTCTCTGTTGCTGACGACGATCATGATGATGATCATGACGATGGAAAGATAATGACTGTAATAATTAACGTTGTTGAATTAAGAAACACATTGTTAATTACTTTTTGGGAGAGAAAGAGTGAGAGAGAGAGATACGTACATATAATAGTAATATTATTATTATTATAACGGAACTCTAAAAAGGCTACCTACTTCAAAAAATAAAAGTAGCTGTGTGTGTGTGTGTGTGAGCATGGGATATTATTACAGGATATTACAATGATCATATATACCATAAAAGGCTCACATATTCAACTTATTCCTTTTTCATTTAAATTTTGAGAGCTTTTAAACAATAAGGGAACTCGTAAAACTAGACGGTTTCAACTTTCCACACACACACACACACACATGTATGCAAGTAGTAGTAGGGTTACTACAAAATCTGTTGGGGTTGCTTCCAAAAAAGTCTTTCTCGTTATGGATGACTACTACTACAGTGTGTATGTGAATAATTTGGTCCATATGTTGACATTCATGTTGCAATCCCATACTCATACTCCCACTACTACTCCCATATTATATGTCGTGCATGTCACTCATCTCAAAAAGATGTGAACTTAAAAACATACATACGTGTATCCACCTCCACCGCCACCATTTGTCATCATATTATATATATTTGTAAGCTTTGTTGGAATGAAAAAGGACACACAATGTTCACACTGCTCATCCAAATATTATTATATGCATATATCGCATATTAAACTAATGTTTCATTTGAAATTGGAAAAGACAATAAGGCATTCAAGTAGTAAGTGGTGGGAGCTGTAGTAGTAGATGTGAAGGAAAACTCATTGAGCCGTGCATTTGGAAAATTTTCTATGTCTGCTGGAGTGTAGGGAAATGCATAATAATAATAATAATATGTATAATAATAATAATGTAAAGTAATGACATGTTTCTAGTGCAATATGTAATATATTTGGATCAGTCAAGTCACAATCACAATACTAAACGAGATTCATATATGAGGATTTTTCGGTGACGATATAATATACAAAAAATATATATATATTCTTCTTCTCCTTCTGCATTGAACTTGAAGGAATCTGATGAAAAATATGTATAATATTATGTCGGTACCTTTTTATATGAATAATATAATATGTCATTATGTATAGGATATTGATAATAATGCTTTTTCAGGGAGTGCTCTTATTTCCTTTTCATATATTACATACCTACCTTCATACATGCATACATCCACAATCCACAACATGCGCACGGCTTAATAATATATATCGTGATATTTGTTGAAAATGTCGATAAGCAATAATAAGAAGATGTACTACACACAAAAAAAATATTTCTACACACACGGTGTATTTATATATATATAGTGTGGTGGTGGTAGAGGAGAAGAAGGAAGAAGAAAAAGAAGAAAAAAAACAAGTCGGTTCTTTTTGCTATTGCTTTTGGAAATATCATTAGTGATGGTAACATATGGCTCTATTATTACAGGGGATGCTAGGAATATGGATAGTGCTACTAGACGATCTATTGAGATGGAGCAATTTTATTCCCCTTATTTATTGGAAAAACAACATCGAGCAGGTGCGAAGCGTGAGTTTTATATCTATCTGTCTCTATCTCTCTCTCCACTGCTGCCTCCTCTCTCTCTCTCTCTCTATCTATCTATTTCTCTCTTCAACTCTACTATATACACTACTACTACTACCACTACCACTACTGTTATTATTACTACTACTACTACTATTACTACTACTACTACTATTACTACTACTATGTACCAAAGACAAGACCTGAAATAATACGAAAACTTTTTTTTCTTTCTAACATATTTTTCCTTTTTCTTATGCTACTGCTGCTGCAAACAAATAAAAATTATCCGCTTCTATAATTTAATTCACAAATATTTTATTTACTAATTATAAAGGGTATACAACGGCAACGTACAAAATTTAATCTACTTTGAAATCATCCACCTGAGAAAAATATTATTTTTGACGAATAAATCCAACTATATTTTCGTAAAAAAGGTAAACGACTGGGACTACAAATACTCGGTTACAACTCGGTAATTACTACATACTATTGACAACCGCTCATCAAACTTAGCTAAAAACAATTTTTTTAATATTTCGAAATACTACAAGTTAACCTTGAGCTTCGTGAGACGCTCAAATATTGGAGTCTGCTGGAGTTACGTTCATTATTTTAACGACTAAAAATTACGCTATTTTATTTACTACTAAAAATAGTGCCTATAATCGCTAAAAAAAAGATGCAAACCAACAAAGTCAATTCTATATTGTATATAACATGCACTGAAGCACTATCATTATGTCTAAAAGACTTTTTGTATGCATTGACTTTATCTACATTACTACTCACATAATACTATGCATTATCATCACAGTAGTACACGATTATTATATATTTTTGTAAATAAAGTAGAATGAGTGTAAAAGAAAAAAAGTTTCCAAAAACTCAAAAAAAAGAATCTTCCCAAAAGAGCACCCATTTTATTACTATATATCCCGTGGAAAAAGAAAAGGAAAGAGAATGTGAACATTACGGAACGACATGAATTAGCCTTACATGCTAATTTATTACCATTTTGGGAAATGAAGGAATAACATAGCCTTTAAGAAAATAAAAATGGAAGGAGATTTTCAATGAGAACGAACGTGTGTCTGTGTATGTACTTTTTATATGTAATATAGGTAGATATAATATGTACACATATTATTCTCGTGCTTTATGTTTATTGTCTCGCCGCGGCAGGACAGTGTTTCGTGCCGACAGTCAAGGGGATAAACCCAATAGTTATGGGATGGGATGTGTATATCTACGGAGCGTACGCTTATTTCCTCTAAAACGTCATATTTTTGGTGAAATTGCCGAAAGTGACAAGAGTTCAGCTCGTTGCAAGAATATTTGTTCTTCTCGTTTTTTTTCTTCTCTATAATCTTCGTATGTACAAAAAAACACATACCTACATACTTATATCCCTCTCGCATTTGTTGTGGAATGGGGATTATTAGTTGAGAGGAGGGTGCAGCAGCAGCAGCAGCCGCACAAGCACCAGAGTATATACACGTTTCATTTTCATGCAACAATTCTTAGACTTTTTTAGGTGAGGGCTTGCATGTAATAAGCTGCCATTATTGTGTTTTTTTTCTTCTCTCTCTCTCTCTTCTCCTTTTCTATATAATATTATGTGTGTGCCCTTTAAAACTATGTATATGTGCACATAAAAAATATTACTACATTATTCAAAAAGTAATGCCAGCAGAGCAGAAGAGAGAAGAGCATAAGCATATATTACCAAACGACGACATGCTGCTATATTACAGCTATTAACCTTCCAGAATATTTTTATTACTTTAGTAGTAGTAATAGTGGTGGTAGTAGATATTATTATTAAGTATACAGGAGAGAAGAGAGAGAGAGCACATAAAAAAGGATGATGATGAGATTAGAATTTTGTGTGTGTGTGTGTGCACACACACAGAAGAATTATGTCTTAATTTTAGGCTGCGCGCGTTATGAAGTTTTTAAGAATCAAAATGTAGGTATGTATTTGTATATAGGCATACGTTGACAAAAAAAAGGGTAATGTATAAAATCGATATATTATAACAACAACAATGCAACGCAAACTATATATTATCTAGTCGAGTGCATAGGTTTAGGTATATATTTCATGGGATCTCTCCAAAAGAATGCCGATAAACTTTTAATGAGAACGAAAACAGGAAGATTGATGTAAATGACGGCAATGGTCTTTTTTTTACCTTGGCGCTTTATAATGACAATGAAATGAGTTTTCCGTTTAATTTACCTACTTGCACACATATAATATATATATGTGTGTATGTACTTATATTATAACTAAATTAGTTGTTTTTTTGTTTCGTAAAAAAAATATTATATATAATACAAAGGGAAGTAGAAGAAAATAAAGTTGGTATAAGGTTTCATAATAATAATAATAATATGGAATTTAGGTACCTACATTACATTATTCTCTGTCTCGCGTATGTAATATGTAATATAGTTATTATCGTTAGCAGCGCTGTTTTTATATATTATTATGCTACGATGGTGGTGGTGGTGTACGTGTACAGTGTAGAGAGAAAAAATCGATTTACGCTGTATTTCAATAAAAATGTCAGTTTAGTGTTATTATAGCCAGTGTATATAATATTGAATTGCAACTTTATCATCGCCATTGTTTTTCAAAAAGAGATATGTACGTATATATTTTTTTTGTGGTTGTGTATATTTTTTTGTTTTGTGTGCGTTCCGTCATCGTGTTTATACGTTTAAGTGGTTTCTTTATAACAATCATTGGTCGCGTATTATTACAAGCATTATTTTGATCAAATTGATGAGAGTCCCTGCTGTTTATCTTAATGCAGTAACTTTCCGCCCAGCATCAAACAGGACAGCAACAGCAGCATCAATAGTAGTATTGTATAAAATCCAAAAAAATATATGTAGGTATATGAAAAGATAAGGACATTAACAAACGTGAGCATCATGCACAATATGTTGAAAAACTACTATGCTAACTAGGTTTCATCATCAGCTCAACTTCATCATTATTATTGTTTTAATCTACCAGTTTTATAGTGGGTCCTCTTAGCCCCTGTGTCCGATATCAGGAGAGAGAAGAAAAAACTAAGCTTGTTGTATAATATTTTAACCGCACATCACACAAAATATCTGATGATAATACAAAAACCAAGTAACAAAATATATATAATATTGTATATGGTTGCTATAAAAATTATACCAATAATAATAATAGCTAACCTCTGCGGTATGATGATGATGATATTCACATTTTAACAACCACAAATATTGCCTATTATATCCACAACATATTTTTTTGTCTTTAAAAGCGTCAAGTTCCGTTACATACAACAATTATATTATTCGGTTTGCCAGAAACAAAAGAAAGGCAGGAATGAGAGATAAGCATCGCAACAGAATAAGTGCTTTATAAATACCTCGTTTCTTTACGTTCACAATTATCACACCTACAATTTTTATGTCTCAATTTTCTCTGCCACTAAAAGCATCATCAAAACAAGACAACAAACAAAAAATGAAACAGTTATCTCCAAACTCGGTATATAGACGCAGCCGCAATATAAACAACAGCAACAACTCAATTAAGAGCTAGACATTGTACATACGACAACAATATCATGTCAAATTTTGAATTGTTTTTATTTTTTGTTTTTTTCCAAGTTTTTTTTTCCCAAAAAAAATAATTAGGAGCCTTTTCCTGTCAGATTTGATTGATAAAACAATAGTGAAAAGGGTCACAGGAAATGTTCAAGCGGACGTCTCCATAATTTTATTATTTATTTTTAAAAGAAGAAAAAAGCAAAACAATGTGTTTTTAGAAATAAAAGCTGTTTGTTTGATGATATTTTTTCACAAGCCGCCGCCAGGTAATCAATCACGCAAACAGAGACAGAGCATGCCAGAGGCGTCTTGAAATTCAACAAAAAAAATATACGACTCTGAATTTTATTTTGTAGAGACGCATTTTATTTTCATTTTTGTCTTCTACTTTTTTTACTATTCATATTCATGTATGTAGTTTATGTTTTTAACGCTTATAAGAAACTATTTGTGACAATTCTTAGTTAGGATTTATCTCCACATTATGGTTCAAGAAACGAGGCACTATGTATTGTCAGTTTTCATCTTATGCGGGGATCTTTATATTACTTTCAACATAAATTTCATCCTCATGGTTGTCATTTGGCAAAAAGCCGAATAGAGAGAGAGAGAGACAAGGCGAGAGAGAGATATGGATGGAGAAATGGTGGTAGTGGCAAAAAAAGAAAGCATTTCTTCTTTTTTTGTCTGTCTTCTTTTTCCAGAATTCAGAAATCCTCACCCTCCATATATTTTATTATATCCGCGAATGACTCCCAATGTTGCTGTATCTTGTTGTGAAAGCGTACTTGCATGATATATTTACTGCCTCTTTCGGTACACTAAAAAAATACTTGCAATGCGCATGCATGAGTGGTGGTGGTGGTGGTGGGAGGAAGCTTCAGTCTAATATGCAATGCACACAAAATACTATACCACATATACACAAATGTCTTTTATATATAAACTGGATTGAGTATAATATGGGATCTAAAGTTATTTTTTCTTACTTTTTTTTTTGAATTTTATGTTTTTCTGTCATGCCTGTGCTTTGTGTGTGTGTGTGTGTGTGTATGGTGTAGTACAATGTGCAAGTAAAGCGTTTAAAGGTCCTGGTTTATAGCAAAAAATGTGCAATTCGGGTGACGAGGACGAGCCCATATCACATCACATCTTTTCATATAAGATCCGGGGGAAAATGCATGCAGACACACACACACACACACATATACAAACACTTCAGCAGAGGTTCATCTTTAAAACCATCGTCGTGTGTGTCATTTGAACACGTATAAATAGCGCTGTGAAAAAAATGTGGTTATGATTTTACTTTTCATTTTACGGCACATATATGTGTATATTTACACGGTTTTCATTTCTTTTTTATTTTTGTGTTTGTTCTTTCCCTCCCATCTTACCCATACAACGATGAGGTTCATTGTTGGGCAATAAGAACAGCTTTGTTTTTACACGACAGTAAATAAGATATCTCTCTCCTTTTCTCTCACTTTTACCTTTAACTATTCGCCACTTTTTTGTCTTCAAGATAATATGTGCTATTGCATTTTAGCATGCCCAAAATACAAAAACAAATCTCGATAGGTAACATTGGTTGCATCATAGGTGATACCTTTGCATTATTATTAGCTGAGCTTCTAAAAGTTGAATACAATTAAGAAAGGTTGTAATTTAATTTTGACCTTTTCATTGGTTAACAGTATAATGATATATTAGCAGAGAAAACCAAAAGACTACTGAAATCATCGGATGTAGAAAAAAAATTGTGTTTTCTTGTTAAAAAATCATTTTGCAATTTTGTATTTATTTGATTATGATTTGCAAGTAAATATTTGGAAAAACATTTTTTTAAAGGGTGCTGATTTAAAGTTGATTAACTTAAACGTAACTACCAGTTTTTTTATTGAATTGGAAAACGCGGTATTACAAGGTTGAATCCAGTAAAGATTTCAGATATATTTGGGTAATGAAGTTAAATATCTTCAGCATTTCAATTTTTCTTATAAGAAATGGTACAATTATTTTAGCGGATGAGTAATAGTGGCGGAAATTAATCCATTTCTATGCAACTTTGATGCGAGATTTTCCTCTTTTTGAAATAATTTGAATAAAACAAAGAAAGGCAATGAAAGTGAATGACAACAACGGGCGCGCTTGGTTTCAAACTCCAAAAATATATACACATACTACTACTCCAGCACGTTTTGTTATTAAACCATCACCACAATAAAATATACATGTATCAAACTCTTAATAACATTCAGAGCTGCAATATACGGTATATTTAATAACGCAGAATAGCATATATAAAAAGTTGTATGTTTTGTTGGGCTTGTGTTATGCACTAGCACGCAGCCTCAGACTTTTTGGTTGAGTAGCAGTAGTAGTGGTAGTAGCAGTAGCAGAGGAGAGAAACACATGATCTCGATAAACTCAACTGGATAGTTTTATATTATGCATATAAAGTACTTTCCTAAAATGCGCAATTCCACATTCACAAGCAAGTGAACTGATGCTCCCATTAAATTATACTGTTTGTCGTGCTTTTCATTTCACTCTCTCTCTCTCTCTCTCCACAATTCCCGCACTCATTTTCCTTCTCATCAGAGTGCCTATTGTCGCTTTATATTGTCTCTGCTATAGTCTGTAAATATTTTCTCAGTGTATATATTTGTATATGTGGATACATTTTATTCGGATTTTCGGAGGAAAAGAGGACAATGAGAGAGATGTAGGTACATATAAAAAACGTTACTCGAAATAAATGGTACTATATCCAGACATTACAGTTACACCACCACCCAGGCCGCCTTTTCTCTCTCTCTCTTTCTCTGCAAGGATGTTACTGTATCTAACTGTGATATTTTTTTGGCTTTTTTTTCTTCTCAAGAACCTAAAACTGCTTCACATCACAAAAGCAGAAAGTAGCAGCAGCAGCAGAAGCAGTGGTACGTATACTACTGGTGTGGAATGGTAGTGATGGGAGCTGCTGCTATAGCTATTATGAAAGAGAGTGAAGGAGCATCAAACCCAGATAAAAAAGGACATGGAGTGGGCCTGTGCGTGAGCATGTCTCAAACCACCCATGTCCCATCTCTTCAGCAATCCTATCATCTCATATAAAACACACGCCAATGTAAATTCTAATGGCTATGGATATTACAGTTTGTGCTCTATGAGCGGCAGTATCTTATTATTACAGCGTCGTTTCCTTTCCTCTCGGGCTACCATATATACCACACCACCACCACCACCACTACAAAACGACACTACTAGTTCTGTTGTTGTTGCTGCTGCTTTAATACTCCTCCGTGACTTTATCCTTTCTTCTTTTTTGTTAAAAAATATTGATCGTTTCATTTTCAAAAAAGACACACACACCCACCCATTCGCTCTCTCTCTCGACTTTAAAAATGAGTATTTTTTTCTTGTCTTGGAGAAAAAATGTATATCTTTTAAATTAATATCCTTTTGAATGTGTTTTCCCGTTAGGCATCACTATCAATAGTATAGTATCTATGATAATATGAAGAGTTGCTGTGTTGTTACTACTGCTGCCTCCTTTTCTTGAAGAATTTGAATAATATGCTTTATGTGAGGTTCTATGGCTTTTTCCGGTATATATTGTATGAAATGCATGGAAAAGCTATAAAAATTTAGAGTGGTAGTGGTATGCATAATACAACACGTACATTGGTAACGTGATGTACGTGAACATAATATACTCACTACTCGCAGCAATCAGGAAAAGCATTACTTTTACTGCAACTACAACTGACTCTCTCTCTCTCCTCTTCTCACTTGGTTTAGTGAAGAGAGTTTGCAATATATAAAGTATATAAATAAAAGGAGGAAGATGTCTGTTGTTGTTATTGAAGAAGAGAACTCAATTTTATGACTGGAAAGAGAGAGAGAGAGAAGAGCTGCTTTAAAGGTAATCTAGGTATGTATATGTACCTATGTACATACACTTGGTATACGTATTGTGCAGTTTTTGTTGTAGCAGAAAGAGGTAATATTGTAACAGCGATTTGGGAAATGGTTAAGTGGATCGGGAATCGGGAGTTCGTGCTTGTCTCTCAATCTGAAATGACACCAAAGTGGAGAGGAGATATACCCTGTCTAAGGGAGATACCCTATTTAACCATATAGCACACAAGAAAACACGTATGAAAATGTGCGTGTAGTAGAGGTATATATTTTTTAAAGATATATATTTTATATACATACGTACGTATAAGTATAAGTATATATTTATACTACGTGGAGAAATAACTGTAGTGGCCACACATTTCACCCATTCGATTGTTATGTTATGATACAAAAAATATCTATCTACAATTTTCTGTTTTGTATGGAGCAGTTGAATGGTAATATATTATAGTATCCCGGTATATTTCCACTTGCACTATTACTACTTGAAATACTACTATACTGTAGCGGTTGGTGTGTTAGCGGTGTGTACTGCTGTGTGTATGTGTGTGTGCGGATATTGTCATTTTAGAAATTGAAGAAATTGCTTGGAGAAAGTACACACATTTTCAAATCACATGACACAAACAACAGCGGAAAAAAAGAAAGGAAATGGCAGCAGAAGCAGAGATAATGGAATGCAGAAAATGTTTCATAGGAATGTTTCATTTCGGCAAAAAGGAACACAATATAAAGTGGTACATTATCATATATGTGTTTTTTTTTTGCTTTTTTTGAAGTAGTAGTTGGCACAGAAAATGGCCCATGCTATGCTCGATTCAAGATGAGAATTGTCCGAAAAAGGACTGGAGAGATAGGGAGAGAGACAGATATAGATTTTCCTGTTGTTTGGAAGTATGTACGTAGGTATGTTTGTATATAGAGAGAGGATTTGACACAAAGACTGAATGGATGGATTTTTATTAAGGACACAAGAGTGACATTTTGGGCTTATGATAAATGCCTTATTTCAATGCATGTAATGCAGCCCATTTCCTCATTCTTAGGTTTACAATAAAGCTTGATCCTTTATTGCACTGTAGAGAGCAGTTGTTCTTGTTCTTCTTCTTGTTGCTATTTTGAGCTGTTGCCCTTTTTTGTATCCATTTTTATTTTACGCTCCTTTTTTCTCTCTCTCCGAAAATCCTGCTTTGTTTCCGAAATGAATAAGGTGACATTATCCAACTCTCTCTCTCTCGCTCTTTATGTTCTATATAGTACCCTTTTCAGTTTGGTACAAATAAACACACATGCACTCGCATATTTATATACCTATAGTATAAACGCATAAATAACATCGATCCTCAACATAACGATAATTTTGTGCAAAATTGTTCCACACGAACAATTTTCTTATCTCTGCACTATAAATCCAGAAATCCAACAAAATTAATCTTAGCAATACATTTAGCAATTCAGTTTTTAGTGGCAGCATTAAGTATAGAGTATTTTACTTAAATATAATCTACGTACATCACACTATTCCTTTTTAAGACTTTAAAAATATATATGTCGTCAATTTACAACTATTGCTACATATTTGAATTATTTTTCAGACCACAACCCAGTCTGTAATAATAATAATAAACAAAAAAAAGCGCACATCATGTAACATATTTTTATGTGTTATTAGTACGACTTCATACGAGTATACTATGCATACTTATATCGTTCCAGAGAGCAATCCCAGAGAAAGTTGTTACCGGAATGGCATGAGAGAGCTTTTTCCTGTAAAGAAAGAATATTACGAGGACAATCTTGACTGAGAAATTGTGTTGTCTTACTCGTAGCTTTACTCTCTATATATGCATGAGTATAAACGAGTGAGTACCTAGGTATATTATGCATGAAGTCGATTTACAGTCAAGAAGAGTAAGAGGTAGAGGCTGAGAGAGAGAGGGAGGAAGAGACATGGTATCTCAGTCTCATTTCCTTTGGTTTGGATGAGCATGAGTAGTAGTAGTAGGTAAACATGAGATGAAACCTACTACTCAAACTCCTGTTCTCATATCCCACAAGGATCTAATAAAATGTAGAGGAGAGAGAGAGAGAGAGGAAAGAAGAGAGAAGGGAAGGAGGAGGAAGAAGACAGTAAAACATTAGGAGCATCTGCTTATTTGGATTAGCGCTTGAAAGTATACATTATGCAGTTGGAAAATGTGATGTGAGGGTTTTCTCATTCCTTATTATTCTTAGCAGGCAGCAGCAACAGCAGAAGAGCAGCAGCGGTAGGGGTAGAAATAGAAGTAGCAGTAAACTTGAAATGTACACATTCATTCTTCTTGACTGCACAGTAAAATGACATGAGAGACACATACACACATACACACACAAACGCAAAATGTATATAACAAAGTAGTAAAGTAAACAGAGAGAGAGAGACAACTGCACAGGAAAGAAAATCGTTATCGGGAGTTTCTCCCAAGCGGCTCGTATCACTTGATCGAGTGCAAAGAATTTAAAACTGCCAATTCCAGATTTCTTTTATCGACCTTATATGTGCAGTAATTTTTTTTCCAGTGTCACTTTGACTTTACTCCACTTCGTTTTTTTGCTGTTGAGTTAGGTTTACATANTGTTGAGTTAGGTTTATATATTTTTTTATAAATAAAATGTCGTATATATTCCATTCCACCGTTGTTTTCATGATTTGATTACAAAAACAATCTTATTGCTCGTTTAAAAAATACATATATACAAACACGAACGAACGACAGTATATATGGAACATTTCTGATTACTTATTTTCCTACATAATTTTTTGTAAAAAAAAATATGTAATTTTTGTAATCTCCAAAAAAATGCATTTAAAAAATGGAGGGAGCATATTTTTTTACACAAACTGGAAAAGCCTAGCCCGAAGGAAAAATTACACATAAAAATGTGATAAATGCTCATGCATAAATATATTTTTTTCGCATTCCCTTGTTCCTTTCTTATTACACGGGACATTTTTTCTGGTTTTTTTTATCAAGTAATAATACATTTATAGTTTAAAAAAATAAATGCCACCGCGCGCACAAGGTCGCAGGAGAATTTGGTGTGGTGTCTGTCTGACTGACAATGTGGAGATAAGAGAGGAATCCCTCTGCTTCTTCCCAGTGTCATTTTTCATTGTGTTATTATTAGCCATATCTCCGCTTTAAAAAAAAAGCTGCTTTAAACTTGCAATGCTTAGCATTGCACAACAGCCAAGTACATTATACAGCTGGATAAAGTATTTTTGGTAATAGTTTTCATACTCTGCTTGCATTACATAAGAAAGAAAAAAATGGGATGTTAAATGTTCTTTTTACAGATTTTCATAGAGAATCATGTTATATTGCTGAGGTACAAGGAGAGATATTGTATGGCTAGAAAAAAATACATTCTTTATAGTAGTGTTAAATGAATGGTAATCTTGATCATCGGTTGGGTACGAAGAAGAAGACACACATTTTTATATACATACTTTTAGGTAAGCTCAGTCTTTTGAGAGAGAGCGTAATTTATGTGACACTTTAGATGTGGTACTTGAATCCCAGGGGTCCTAAGTCTACTTTACAACGACACACAAATACATGCATGCGTATGGGTACGTACAATATCTGGCGAGCCAGTCATTCAGTATAAGAAGAAAAAAATGAATGTATTCTGCTTCTCTCTCAGATGGTTTTTCTTCGGTGATGCACTTCTTCACAATGCAATAAATGCATTGCAATCATGGTATAATGGTGGTGGTGGTGATAATAACGATGCAAGCAAGGAGGTGACTATATTTTTTCTTACTTCTTACCCCATACGATACGCACTTCATATTGTCGGCTGAATATTGGGAAGGGCAAATATGCTAATTATTATTCAAATGACTGAAAGACTTGAAAGACATGGATAGACTAAACCCCGATCGTCTATCCAAGTAGCTATACAAATATATAAAATCATGGTATAATGGTGGTGGTGGTGATAATAACGATGCAAGCAAGGAGGTGACTATATTTTTTCTTACTTCTTACCCCATACGATACGCACTTCATATAGACCACTGCTGCTGCTGCAACACAGAGAGAGACAGACAGAAGAAAAAGAATCCTCCTCAGAGAATTGCTTTATTTACGGCAGCGCATCACGTGCATTGTGCGTAGTCATTATTTTAATGCTAGATAATGGCTTGTATGTATCTATACTCATATGTATTTAGAATTTCAAGATAAATAATATCAAAACTCAAAAAATATTATTCTTAAAAAATAGTTACATTAAAAAATATTTTAAGTCATTATTTTAATGCTAGATAATGGCTTGTATGTATCTATACTCATATGTATTTAGAATTTCAAGATAAATAATATCAAAACTCAAAAAATATTATTCTTAAAAAATAGTTACATTTAAAAAAATATTTCATTGTCACATCCCGTTAAATATTTAATGTTCTCATCTCATCTTGCATCTCGTCGTGAATTAGATAAAAATGAAAATCTTTTGTTTGATTGGAAAAGTATGTTGACTAAAAAAATATCTATTATTACATCATTTATGATGAGATGAGTGTGATTTGATTACCCAATTTAATGTACTAAAAGGAAATATGTTTTTATTTTTCAATTTAAAGATTTTCATCATTTTCTATATGGATTGAATTACACACACACTTCTTTTAATACGATATATTTTTCTTCTTCATTTTATCGCCTCGGTCATACCCGAGATAAATTTTTTTTGTCAGTCTGTATCTCTATATACATCCATACATATAATTTAGAGAAAAGTTTCCTTAATTAAATTATCTAATTTTCTCAAACTGGATACACAACATAGGAGCTATATATTTAGACAGTCATTTTTTTTAAACCAATTTCCAGGAACATCACTTTATATTATGAAAGCTTTTTTATATTTCATTACTCTATTTTGTTAGCCATATCAAGTAGTAAAGAGGGAAAGGATGAGAACATGAAGATATGCTAATGAAAACGTTGCCTTGACGTGGTTTTGATGAGATGATATACCCAAATACTACTACCAACACTACACACTACACACATGCTTATTGTACATAAAAAGTAGAATATTATGAAATAAAGGAGAGTCCGTAAATGTATATATAAAAAATATATATGTATTATAAACTCATGTTTGTTGTTCTTGTTGTTGTGTGTGTGTGTGTGTGTAATTTAAAGTAGGGTTTTAAAACTGCCTTTCCTCTCTCCTTTCTCCCCTCATTTTCCACCATTTATCCTGTGTGCATTCATACGTTTTTTTTTTGGTGTATGGTAATAAAATAGCAAAATAAACTTCAATTTATTGCTCATAACAGCATTCTCATCTAGAAGAAAAACAGTACTTTAGAGACCAAAATCTAAGCTCACAACTCACTCATTTCATTCATTTTACTTTTTATATATATATTTTTTTGTACATTGAAAAGTTTTTAACTTTTTTTTCAGTATAAAAAATAATAATACAACACTGGCCAATTTTCCACACAAGAGCCTATCATCATGTTTACTATATATTGTGTTACTAGTGCTGATTTTCTCACAGAAAAAGTGGGTCGTCGTGTAGAGAGAGAGAAAAAAACTTTTTTTTGATGAGCGTAGTATTTAGTAAACCAATTTTCCACACAAGAGCCTATCATCATGTTTACTATATATTGTGTTACTAGTGCTGATTTTCTCACAGAAAAAGTGGGTCGTCGTGTAGAGAGAGAAAGAAAAAAACTTTTTTTGATGAGCGTAGTATTTAGTAATGAAATTACTCGTTTCTGGCTTCTATAAAAAATTATACTAGCTATGTATATATACCTACATTTATAAACTGTATATATAAGTACCTTTTAATGAAGTTTTATAAACTGATAACGAAATGATATCCTATACATATCATTTTTGTCCTTTTTTTAAGAGTCGAAATGGAAGATAACTTTTAGATGTAGTGAAAGTAAATCCATATAATATGAAGTTTTTTTTTGTTTTCGAGTAATCCGCAAAGGGATTAATTCATTTTAAAATGCATAGTTAGTATATTATCAGTGTATATCACTGTTTTATTTCATTTCGTATAATTTGAGTTTTAGGAAGTAGTTCATTAAATTTATTTAGAAAAAAGTATTCTATGGAGGAAATTATATTCCCACTTTGCCCCCAATACATGTTATGTAGGTATACAATTTCTTGTGTGGGTGGTAGCATCAATATAAAATTATTAATTTCATAAAAATATTCAGAATGACTAAAGAAATTCTACTTAATTATAATTATAGTTATAATTATAGTTATAAGCGGAAGAATTGGGAATGCAATGATAATAAACCTGTTTTGTATAGTTTAAACGTCACCAATAAATAATTCTGAACTTTTGTGATTGCATATACCCCCTAGATGAACAAAAGTGTTTTTGACTTGGCTAACTTGACTTAATGTGTCTACTAAAGACGACGTGGATGGTATCAAATAGTGCGTCATGTAGACAGTTAGTTAATAATATTCACGTTTTTTATTCAAAAGCAAAAACCATAA
>JAHZNC010000331.1:0-15872 GCA_027744095.1 Zhuqinia jingwanae
TGTGTATATATTTTGTCGTATCAAAAATACATACATTTTTACCAAAATGTCTTTTTTTACCTTACACCTTTAAATAAGTTTATAGGAAAAAAACAGATCCTACACTAATAATAATAATAATAATAATAAGCAAGCAGATGAAACATGATAGTAACAGAAAAAAATTGGGTTCTTGATTCAATTTCGTTTTAAGAAACCTCGTAATAGAGTAATCGTCAATGAATATAGCTGTCACTGATAATAATGTATCGTGTATAGTTCTACACATCAGTTGTATGAGTTGTGTGGGTGGAGCTTATGGTATATAAAAACAACGTGTTTCAGGTTTGTAAGCTCCATCTCCTCAGTACATGATCTACTGAAACGAAGTATACATTTTGTGGTTTTTGTAACAAGAGAAATGCACATTATCATTATAGGTATTTAGAATAAAGATCCGGAACAATGAATTTTAAATGGATGAAGGACTTTAAAAAATAATTCGGAGAAAATAAACGTTGGAGATGAAAATTGATCGATGGGAAGGAAACTACATTTAGTTTCATGAAAATGGTTAAAATTTTACCATTCACCCATTACGTACTAATTACCAATTTTATACTGCAATGAGGGGCCATCCACGAATAACGTTCTCTGATTGGCTGCGACATGGGGAACTTTGATGGTTAAAAGTTATGTTGTAATTAGAAGGTTATGGCAAAAGACACAACGTTATTTATGAACGATACCTGACTTGTGCATTATGAATTTTAAATTCAAAAATATTAATCCTTTACTCGGCAGTATTTCAATGCGGTTGTAGGATTGATAGGTAGTTGGTAAATCGATAAACGACGTAGTAGCATTTGTAGCATAATGTACTAAAAATAAAAAGCATGCACGTGGAATGAACTTGTTCAGTGCTGGGCACGACCGCTAGATTGCTCCCTTCCATATTGTATGGGATGGAGTTATGATAGTTGCATTCAACATTGAAAAAGACATAAGTTTTAAATATCAATGTGTCAAGATGAATAAATTTCAGAGCCTTTTGAATTGTAATTATTTTTTGCTTCTTCACTTCGCGGGCGCGGGCGCATTCGGAATTTTTGTGGCTAGGCCAAAATTCAAGGTTAATGGAATATTAATTGAACGTTGCCTCGAATTGTTGAAAGGAGTAAAAGACATTCTAACCGGTTAGAATGTTGTTGTCGTTCTGTTCATATCGTTTACATTTGCATATGAACATGTTTACCAAAATCATCCGACTCGAAAACAGGCTGTGTCAAATTTATTTAAGTTCAGAGATGTAATTGACTTAGTATACATGGCTTATTTCTCGGTATTCTGCTACATCTAAAGCTGAACCCAAATGTCAGGTTGGAACCATCTAGTCACAAAAAATTGTAAGACCTTCCTTTAAATTCACCAGCCATTTTAGAGAAAATTATTTGTCGTGTGGTTTAATTTCGTACCTTTTGTCTTCAAAATCGTTTAACCATTTAGTTAATGGCATTAACCAAAAAGGACCTTGGATGCCACAGATATGAACGTACCGGCAAATGCGATAGGGTTACAAGACATGACAAGTGTCCCATGACTACGGGGCAAATTAAAACTAAAAATAACATCTGGAAGTTAGGCTAAACAGCGGCCTCTTCTGGTCCAAGGAGTCGAAAGCTATGATAATAGGTTTACAAGTTGTAAATTACAACCCCACTTCATCTTCATCCCTTAACGTTGTGAGAAAGGTTTTGCCGAAATAGCTCCTCAGTTGGTTTACATATAACTTGCCGAGTTATAGGTCTTAACGAATTATGTGTAAAATAAGTATTTACCGACATGTTTTAATTAGGTTTGTTGAATGTTAATTCTGCCCTTTTACTCCAAAGTAAACATGGAACATGAATCGAATCGATATATATACAAATTATATCACTTCAAGTTATCTCCCGCTCTTCTACAAGATTTCCGGTCATTGATGTCAAGATTTAAAGCAAACCACTGTTGGTCCGAGTTTCCTAGATAAAACGAATTCCGAATTAATTTTAACAGTTTTCGATGAAATCTTGTCCGTCTCCAATTGTAAGTACCCCAAACTTTGAAAACATGTGTTGAAGGGCTTTTAATATTACAGTTTGTAAATCTTAACCAAGAAGCTTCTAATTTTAGTAATTTATCACAAGTTTATATACAAGTCGAGATATAGTAGTCTATCACTCACCCCAGGGCATTATACGACATTCATAAACTAAAATTTTAAGATTAAAAAAATCCACTGTAGACGACACGATATTACTTAAACAGTAGCAGGCTGCTTGGTATATGTTTATTTTAATTTGAGATAAAATTAATGTCTGTAAGTTGCAAGTGACAAAATTAAAAATGTTGCCGATTGCTGCACAATAAATACTCTGTGTGTATATTTAAACGTTTTGTAATATTCTTTATTTCTGGCAATTTTAAGCACGAATACATTCACGTACGTGTATTAAAATTTCAGTACGGAAATCTTTCCTGAATGTTTTGAAAGTTCTGTTTGTTCTTGGTTGATTTTAAAGTATTTTTTTAACAGATTTTGTGGATTCTAATATTGTTTAATATAATCGTACTTTTAAACTCTAGTAGACATTTGTATCCACAGCAACCACATTCTAGATAACATTTAAACGCATTACAATTACATTACAGTACACACATATCCACACGTAAAAGCTAGCTAATATTGCAAATTAGTTTTCCATACATTTCATAAATATTATGCTAACTACTTAAATGTATTTTGTGACTCTGACACTGGAAGTGGAAAAAATGTCATCTATTAAAATCATATTATTATTCTCCATATATTATATAAATGTTTTAAGTCAAGTGTACAAAAAAAATATTGTTGTAACCTTGCCTGACAAATTTTTGGGTTTTCATTGCAATTATAAGAACTACACACGTAATATTGGCATTTTTTTATTAAATCTTAGCGTGAACTAAACGAAACGCAACATTTATCATCGAAACACATACTTATACATCGCTAGTTATATACTACGCGCTAAATATATAATATGTACCATATATAATTATACAAAGTAGAAACAAACAGAAGACTTTTTATTACAATGAACGTCTCTTCTACAAAAAAAAGCACTGAAAACGAACATTTAAAAATGCATACGATGTATCGGACAAGAATTTACAGTTATTACATTCAACATTATTCTGAAGCTACAATATTAGTTTTTTTACATATGATATATATAACACGTACAATAATGCACGATAGTCAAACAACATAACCGAAACATCAATCAATCCATATAGGTATGTATATAAATACTTGAAAAAATGGACAACGGACAACAACAGCTAAAAACCACTAGATTTTAAATTTCAGCGACATTTTTTTTAATGCAAAAACTGATTCGTTAAATTACCTCGTTCATACATGTCCTTGAGGTAGTTAAATTTAACTGTACATTGAATATTATGCATTATCATTACACATATTTTATTTTTATAATATTATATATTACAATATACGTTACAAAAAACAATATAGCATTAACATTGAAAAATGTGTATATGAAAAACGTAAAAATCTGAAAAAGTGTGGACATTTCTCCGGATAATATACGTAAATTATATTTATTTTATACCTAGGTATACCTTATACAATTACATTAATAAATTGAAATATCTTTCTACAATTATATTGTATATAGTAAGTATTTAAGTTAAGTTTGCTTTTTAAATGAACTTTAAACTAAATCATGTTTTCAGATTTTTTTTTGTGTAATTTGAATTGTATAATTTAGCATGTCGTACCTGTAGAACAAAAACAAAACAAATAAAGTATACCGTGCCATACCACGCACAAACTAATATCTTGCTATGTATTATGTATACAGTAAATTGTGGTACTGTTTACACCCGTATTATTACAACTATCGACGCGATACTTCTTTACAACGTTGATTGTTTAAACAACGTATTTTTTTCTTTTGTTCGTGCGTGTAGTATTATGATGATGACTATGTTCCGTACTGGTGCAAAAAGGCACAATTTAGTGTGTTTAATTATAATTATATAAGTTGTACAAACTTACCCAGTCTTGCTTCATATTCGTCTTCCTTGATTAGACGTGCGAGACCAAAATCTGCAATTTTCACGGTGTTTGACTCCCCAACCAATACGTTCCTAGCTGCTAAATCTCTATGAATATAGTTTTGTGACTCCAGGTAGGCCATTCCACCGGCGATTTGAGCTGCCATATCGATGAGTTGAGGGAGCTGTCAAGGAACAGAAAAAAATCATGTTTATTACAGAGAGATGAAGAAAATCCAATTGATTACTGGTGCATTATCACTAGCTGAATCACTTTGGTCTTGATTAATCCATTAATTTAGCCCCTCATTCAACACCTTCGATGCGTCACTTTATTCATCAAGAATGCGTCACTTGATGCCGTCTTAATTTGTGAATGCGAGCTAACCAATGACGTCAAAAAATTATATTAGCAATTATGATGTCAAAGATTCTTCGTAATATGAATTATTGGAATTCATAAAGTTATAACAACAGGAATTCATGAATCCATATAAATTTTTAAGCCTTTGCTTTTGACACTTAAAAAATAAAAGGTAGGAATAAGATACTTCCTTCCCAATATCAATGCTATTGATTATATTTTTGATTACAGCAGTGATAAAAAACCAGATAAAATTCCATCATATCCAAAACATTGCCCTGCCCTTAGGCAAGTTGGGCTCAGTCAAAGTTCCCATAAATCAAAGTACTGCTGTTTATTGATTCATTAATACAATGATGATACAACAATAAGCATAAATTATGGTATGGTGGCTACACTTATCATGGATGTGAATCCCATCATTTACAACATCTCACGTCATGCCCAGTTTAAAAAAATGCAAAATCATGCAATGAGCCTTGCATATTAAATATTCAATCCAAAAATTCATCCTGCTACCTGATATATTGTTTGAGCCAAGATCACGATTCATCGAAAAGAATAATGATAGTGATGATGACTCAAAAGATAGAGCAATGATTCTAGTGTGTAATTTTCAGTCATCCATGAAAGGCAAAAGCTCTATCCTTAATGGTTTTCTGCATCGCTATTAAAATCTGATTAAGAGTGTATCATTATGGACTATTTGAAGGAATTTAAAACAAAGGAGACCAATAAGTAGCGAGTAAACCATCAATTCAAACCAAGGGAGAGTATAAGGTGGCACCATGATAAAATGATGAGGGCTGATTGTGATTTTTGATCGAGTTATTACTGCTGCGGTTATGCGTTTGGTGTGGGTGTTGAAATTCCAAATGAGCAAAGAATAATAAATCACCTTGCCCCTTGCCAACATGTAGATTTTAATACTTACAACAACGGTTATTATGGTGATGGAGGTTTAAACAAGCTGGAAATGCTTTAATTTGGTGATGGTCAGGGCGTATGTATGTAAAATATTAGACTAAATATATCCAAATGGAGATCAATAATTTAAGAAGGGAGCAGAGGGGAGGGAGGTGAGAAACACACGCGGAATAAGTAGTATATTGCGTACGTATTAGATATACATTTAATTTCCTTATTAGTACATGATCAACATCTATATTGCAATTGCGTTTTTACGTGAACTATTGTAAATACATTTGCATCGCACATCATCATAAGATCATTTTGACGCGGCGGCGTCATAAAATACAAGGATTCAATTTCAGCTGTGGGAAGAATTTTTTTTTAAACTGCGAATGATGAGGTGACGATGACTTTTGAAATGTTGATTGTGTCTATTTGCAAGATGCTTATAATATTTATGAAGGATGATGGCATTCGGCATTCTATTCAGGTTTTCTAATATTAGCATGATGTAATCATGTTTATGGAATAGCGTATTGTTTAAAGCCGCGTAGCTTCTAAATGGCGAAGAGCGCATTCGTTTTTTAAAAAGTAAAGCTGGGAAAATACCAGTGAATTGAGAGTGAGTAAGAACATCATTATCATCACCATTTTTGTTCTGTATTAAAAGTAGCTATCCAGTGAATATATAAGTTTGTATAGAATTTGCATAATTTTTATTCATTTTTTTTTACCTTCAGCATTCTTCCCTTTCCACTGAGATACTCCAGGAGTGAGCCATTCTTCATGAGCTCAGTGATAATGAAAATGGGCTCTTCCAGTGTGCAAACAGCGTACAGTTGAATAAGTTTCGGGTGACGAAGTTTCTTCATGATCTGTGCTTCAGCCAAAAAGTCTTTCGGATCCATTGTGCCTGTACATTTTGGTAAGAATGAAAGAAAGAAAAATCATGAATGGATGAAAATGAAGCTGAGGAGAGGAGACCTACCACAGGCAAGAACATTACATTTCAACGAATTCCAGAAAAGATTAAAAGAACAAACTTGTAGCGGGGCTGTGTCACTGTAAATATCACTTTGCAGTTCTGAGAATGTTCCACTGATATAAAATTACGTGTAAGAGAGCTACAACTGGAAAATGTCTTTACTCCGAAAAAGGCACAACTATTTCGTGGAACATGGGGGAACCACCGCTTGGGCTGGATTGCATATCCACCTTCCATTCTTTTTCAGCTAGTCCTTTACACATCTTTCTCTTGAAAATACATTTAAATTTCCAATTTCCAAGAGCATGTTTTATTCATTACTATTTTGTTATCTTAAAGAAAAGGGAGGATTTTCATATTACTTTTAAACTGAACTAGTTCTCTGTATAAGTTATTTAAAAAGTTTACTCCTTTAAGGGAAATTGTACACGCGTAAAAATCCGTTCTTGTGAAGGTCTTTACTTCCACTTCACTCCACATGCCTGGCCTACTTCCGCTTTACGACTTACAGCACGGGGCATATAAATATCAAGAATGTGGGAGGGGGCGATACGTAGAGGTATATATGTAGTAACTACACAGCATTCAACAGCACCGTGCTCAAACTTTGCTGCTTATTTGAACATTATCGTTTGATTCCCCAAGAGGAGGAAACAAGGAAACTATACACATGCAGTCATTCTTTGAAACATGAAATGAAAGTATCTCTCTGTGTGTAGCGTTTTTTTAAAATCATGTAGGTAGTTATGTTGCAAAAGGAACATACCCGGTTTTAGAGTCTTGATAGCAACGGGAGTAGTATTGTTCCACAAGCCTTCCCAGACTTCTCCAAACTGGCCGTGGCCCAACTTGCGAAGGAATTTGAGAGAGGATCGATCGATTTCCCATTGATCTCTTGTGTTATGTGACAGACCTCCGGTAACTGGCTTCTCAACTTGAATACATGGCTTTCTGAGATTGACACAGAGACCATCGGCATCTTTGGAGTAGTGTTCCACGAGCTCTTGAAGTGTGCGGAAGGTTGTTCGTCTGGCAATAAAGAAGCCGCCTGGGGAAAAAAACATGTATACAAACAAATTTTTAATGATGATTTTTAATTTAAAGCATAATATGTATATTTCATTTAATTTCGAATTCCAAGGACTGATTTTGCCAACGTCCAACTTGGGATCATGTTTTAAACATAACATTGCGCATAGGTTTACATGCATATTGCATACCTACTACAAATTCATTAGAATTAGATACAGTATGGCTCCTAAATTGCTGCAATGAAAATTACAAATAAACAGAACCAAAATCACAACTATGTGTTCCTACTACATACCCAAAACAGATTCATGCGACTAATGAAGGTGAAATCCAAAAGATATTCAGGTTTTACTGCTATATCAACAAAACCGACTACGTCAGTCTCATTTAGGTAAGTTTTTTTTGTTTTAACAAACAAGCTAGATACCTAAACTCGAGCATACGGCATATACAATATATACATATACACAAGCCAGTAAAAGTGCGAGTGTGACAACTATGTTCTAGTAGCAGTTTGCATTCTATTAACCAAAAGGTCACAAAAATTCCGCCATCTTGTCATCATAAAGCAATCCGCCTTGTATGCTCAGAGGGGATTTGACAAAAACCGGAATTCGATTATTATTTTTTTTTTTTTTTTTTTTTTTTTTTTAAATAAATGCTATTTTATTTAAAGAGCAGCGGATCAAAACCGGAGAGTAAGAGTTGAGTTGAGAGTAAAAAAAATTGGAATCAAAAGAACCATAAATTTTCATTGTAGTCTAACCAGTAAAAAACCAACTTGATATGAACAGTTGTACATGTCGCTGCATTGTATTTACAAAGGAAACGAACATTATGATGTTACACGCGGCGATGCAAAGGCTTGCAATGATCCTATCTAAAAGTAAAGTATGCATGTAGTAACTTAATGAATGCCTAAAAACAGGATGTTTGTTTTGTTTGTTAAGTTGGTTGTGTGTAGGAGGGAGTGCCTCTCTCCCTAAAAAACACGGACTAATCGACTTCAACAACACAAGCGCAGCAGCGGAGCGATTGTATATAATATGCCTTTTTACTTTGAAATACAAGCTTTTCCACATTTTTACCAACTTTCCAATCCCAACAAAAATCGTCACTGATTTCTTGTCAGTTTTGCATCTCGTGAACTAAATCACGACAATATTTCATTTTCAGTAAATCATGGTCACATATCATAGCACGTCCAATCCAAGTGCATTTAATGCACAAACAAACAAGTTTAAGAATAGGTACTTTATGACATGGCGTCAGTCAGTTTCGCATCACCATTATGAAAAATGCTGTGTCGTTGTGTGTACAATAATGTCCATCCGCAATCTACCAACTGCCAAGGCATAATAATTATGCTGACCAACGCGATGCACAAAAACCTGAAGCAATCAAACATGTCCTAGGACGACCTTCAATTGTCCTTTGATTTGATGTGATAATGCGAATAGTTTCAAAATATTTACATACGTTGGCTATAAGCAGAGGCAAGAAGTAAAGTTGCACACACACACGTACATACATAAGGCGTAAGTGCAATTTTTTGTTGCATACCTGTGTACATCCGGCGTATATGTGGATTAATTGAACTCATTGAATTTCTATTCGTTTCTCATATAACAGCTAAATTCGTAATTTTAAGCTCAATTTTTTTTTGCCTTCTGTAAAAAAACACCTTTTTGGGTACAAAATTAAATTGTAAATACTACGCCATAATGAGGACGTATATACGATATGTGTTTATTTTATATATTATGTAGGTATGCGTGCAAAATATACCTGCCACATCCATTTTAAGCCACACTGCACATCCACTTAATTTTAATAGGTAAATAATTTACATCCTTTTTTTACTAAAAAAAATAGCAGATTCAAGATTTTATATTTCTATTTAATCTGGTGGTAAAAAATTGTGAGTAATACAAAAAATCACTAAAATGTTTGTTTGCTTACGTAATAATAAAAAGGAAAAAACTTTCGATAATTTCACCTTGATCAAAAAATCTAAGATCCTTGTTAAAATCTAATTTTATGTTTTCATTTAATACAACATAACCTCAGCAATTCCTTGACTAATTCCCACATATGTACACAACGTAATTATCAATCGATGATGTAAACGATTTCAAATATTTAATAGTACATATCGAAAAAATAGAATAAAAACCGTTGTAGCCATTTAATTTACAGTTACTACATACTTTTTGCCATGTTCTAAATTATGTAGTTGTGTTGTGTGAATAAACACATTCATTTAAGAATTTTGTAAAAAATAAATAAAAAATAATTGCTATGCTCATTTTGCCCTTGAATAAATGTAACTATTTGGTGTATTTACTTACCGTCATCCAATTGTCGTATTCTGTAGTGCTTGACTGTGTCTCCATCCCTGACTGACAAGGAGTAGTCATTTCGTCTGGATTCCGAGTCACGGATTAAAAATGCACCATGCTCATTTTCCGGAAGTAGCAATTTCTTTTCTGCTTCTATTCTTTTTATCTTCCCGAAGTACCATCTGTGGAAAAATTATAATAACATTTTTTAGAATAATATTGATTTATGATATGTAACATTACATGTTACAATAGCTTTGTACAAACATTATAGGATATATAGTGACATGACAAGGAGAGAGGATGGGCTTTTGTTACAATTTTGGGCACTTTATGAAAACGTGTTTTATGAGGGGACGGAAAATAAATCATAAATTTAATGATCCAGAATAAATCATCATCATCATCCCAAAATTCCAATTTCATTTAACTCAGATTTACAGGGCTCTAAAAATATTTTACCCTTTTTTTGCAATGTCGGTCAACTGTTAAAAATGTGCTAAATATGAGCATTTTAAGGAAGTATAATATGCAAAGAGTAAAAATAATATTATGCCAAAATATATATATATTCAATAGAAAGTGATCAACGGAGCTATAAAATATATAAGCGTACAAAAGAGAAGAAAACATTAAAAATATTAAAATTATACATGATCATATAGTCATATCGGAAACGTCAAATTTTCACAATCCAATAAATCATATTGATGATTTTGCAAAAGATGAAAGAGAGCAATAAAGATTTTTCGCTGATAGCATCTTCTTATCCATCTTTCTATTGCAAAAGTAGAACCTATACAGACTACACACCATCATCGTCCAAACGAAATAGAAAGTTTTTCTTTTCGTTGCAAGAAGAGTTCCATGCGTTTGCGCATCATACAACACCTTAATTCCCAATTTCATGTGTTTAGCTCTTTTTTTCAAATATATTATGCCTACTTGCCAATTTCTGTAGTCGACAGTCATAAAAATTTAATTTTAAAAAGAGTCATAAAATCCATAATCATCTTTTCGCTTTTAAAACAAGTGTGTGAATGTTTATTATTATTATTATTATTATACCTGCATGCAAGCATAATATTGCATTGTTGCATATCAGCGGCATACACGATACATATGATGCGCTTGCATGATGACGATACAAACACTCTAATTTTAAGTGATCTGTTGTTGCTCTACTCAAGATTACATACTACCTAATATATATTTTTTTCTTATGCTCTTCTGTGAAACTCTGCTGCTGTTCCTCTATCATTCTCTTGGTCGTCGTCTAAAAATGGTCATTGAGACAAATGAATTTTCATCAACATACAACAACATCCTCCCATCTAATTCAACCACCACCGCCAAGCAATTTTAGTCTTTCACTTTGTTTTACTACTACAAGAACAAAAAAAAACAGATTTAGTCTGATTTGACTTTATAAACCAAATAGCCACTGAGCCTGTTAACTACACGACATGACTTTAAAGGAAAACAAGAGACATTTTATTTTAATCATTTCAAAATGTGTGTCAACTCATTTTAGCTTTAAGCCTTATTATTACTAACACACTCTTTATCCTGAGTCAATCTCAAAGATTTAAATTCTGTTTTGTGTCATCATCATGATCATCATCATTGTAATCATCACAGTATTATATACACACGCAGGCACACAAATAATTCCTCTTGTGACTATTCTTTTTTTTTGCGGCTGAGGTTAGCCAAAATCGAAGTTGAATGAAATGCATAATGCATAAAAACGATGATGGCTACGATGACACGTAGTATAAACACAGCACATATATATAAACATTTAAATATGAGCATGATGATCATAATATCATGATCATTGCATTGTGTGTCTGCATGTGTAGGTGTTTTTGCCTATTTTTTTTTTAAAGTTTAGACATTCATCCGTCTGGTTTGGGTTCTTCTGTGTGTTCATGTGACGGGCTGTCATAATAAGATGTTCGACTCACTTATTTGCACGTCTTCTCTTGAACTGATGCGTTTAGCATGTCTGCAATTTTTGACTGACTCAAAGAGACGTTTCGTTTTGCATTTGTGTGAGCATATTTACAAAAATGCTGTATGTGTAGAGATTTACATGCAAAGTGTATCAAATACACAAATAAAACCATAAACCACTACTACTTCATCTGCAACGTAAATGCCTTGTTTTTTTTATTAATAAATTTAGAGACAAGATGTACATAATCTTGTAATACTCTTCTACATTCCGCCTTGTATACTTACTATTATTTTAATATGTTTATATGGTTGTATTATTATTATTATTATTATTATAAGTTTTAAGGGGCTTTGTGCGTTTTATATAGGTATCTGGTGACGTGTGTGCTATATTTTGATGATGATGATGATGATGATGATGATATGATCATGATATATTATTATTATTATTATTATAAGTTTTAAGGGGCTTTGTGCGTTTTATATAGGTATCTGGTGACGTGTGTGCTATATTTTGATGATGATGATGATGATGATATGATCATGGTATGTGCTTCTGTTTGCTTCTTTTAACTCATATGCATCTTTATATTATACTAAAAGGAAAATCTTTTGATTTTTTAAATACTCTTGTAGTTCTCAAAGTCGTGGCTAATCTACTCCTCCTATCATCACTTATTTTTTTGTATGTAGGTATAATCTTTTGTATAATAAATAGATATGCAAATGAAGAAAAAATATTGCAAAACTATGCGCATTATATATTTTTTGCGTTGAACGTGATACATGTGAAATGGAAATGAGCATTATAGTCATAGTACCTATACATGTGTATGTGCTGTGTGAGAGAGAGATGTGATTCTGTGATTTCTAGAATTAAAAAAATACACACTGATGTTGCAAGCGTTATCATCAACAGCTTCAACGTCAACAGATGATATCGATATGCTGACGCGAGAACGTTTCCGATGTACTCATGACATGAACATTTATCAAAAGTACTTACATACATATCTTTGATGTTCAATATATGCAGGCACCCATTTTATTCAGAGGATGGCTCAGGAAATATAGAAGAATAATACTCTTTTCCAACCTATTATTCGATTTTTCTTTCACACAAAAAGAAATTTGATTTTTGTCAATGTAAAGATGCTGATACCAAACACGTGCACCAATACTACCCCAAAAAAAAAATCACAAACACAAAAAATGTTTTTGAAGCTTCGATCATGCAAAAAAAAGAAGCGCAGTAACTTTTTTTGCCAGGATCTTGCCTTTTCTTTTCAAAATATCACAATTTATTTTGGATACTACTGCAATTTGCATCACAATGCTACAGCTGCAAGTGAGCACTTTTGCATCTCAATCTTAACTCATGCGAAATTCTAACCATGAAACGTGACATAATAAGACACATACATGCAATGATATTTGATACCATATCACACATTTGTTTCAGGAACTTATGCGACAGTTTGGCAGATGTGGACCATTAAGGGCATGCTATTTCATTTGAGTGCAGACAAGACTTCAAGATTGTTCTTTAAAATAAATGTTATTGTACGATTTCATGTAAGCAGATTTTAGCAGATGGAAACAAATGCCACGCGGTATGCCGCAGAGCTACATATTCCGACTCCTAATTCCGACTTCCACATTAAAAACACAAGGGAATATTTTTAAATTTTTATCATATCATCTCATCATAATCATAATACTAAAAAAAAATTATGCATATCTGGTATAATCTCTTTATACTTGTAATTTTTCTGACTGACTTTAACTTGATCTTACAAAAAGAGAGAGAGAAGATATTTGTGCACTGTGCAGACTACGGGCAGGGGGAAAGAGAAGCAAAGCAGCATGTCGTTGTCATTATTATTACGTAACTAAATTGCTCATCGTTATTTTGGATTTTTTCCCGAAACAAAGGTTTCACATTGTGTGTTTATGTATCTCAATCCTTTGAAGAAGAAAAAATCCCATCACGGTCAGATCTCTGGTAATTGCTTCTTTCATTCATCTCCACTACATTATGCATGTACAAAATGTACATATGTCGTACTTATACTTGAGCCACACAAACACATCTCTTCGCTTATGCTTTGCTCGTCGTGCATTAGCAAAGCCGACAGTGAAAAGAAAAGAATGCCAGCAGCAAAAACACAATTTCTGTCAAACAAAACAAGAAGAAGAAGAGACGAGGAGGATTTTAAAGATTATTATTCCTACAGTATGAAAACAAGCAGTTATAGTTTAGAATTTCACACAAAAAAAAGAAGATGGATGGATGGAAGGAGGATGGGTGAAGGACAAGGATGCTCAGAGCAAAAGGAAAAATTGTACCTTGAGTCTTTTGAGTATGTATGTGTAATAACGTACCAATAAACAAAAAATATTTATATTGTAAAGATATTCATTTCTCCATCCATTATTTTCCTATTCCTCCATATTCCTAAAATTTATGCATCTTTTCTCTGTCGTTATATGCCTCTGCTGCTGCTCGTTAAAGAAAAAGGGTTTCAAATAAAAACAGCATGATTTTTATAACCTTTTCCTCTAAATCTAATTGAACCATTGCTTGTATACCTATCTGTACAAAACAGGCAAGTGGAATGAGTAGTAGTGCCAGACCAGTAGTACCACTCATTCTTCTGTCATTACGGAACGGAGCCATAGCAGACAGGAGCAAGATCGCTTACTTTTGCTACTTGTACTTTTTTTCGCTTGTTGTACGTGAATACTTATCAACAACACTAGTTCGGAATACAAATGAGATATTTTATGAGAAATGAAAAATACTACTTCTTGAGCCCTGCTGGCTTAAAATTTGAACACGTTTGTTGTATTATTAAAAGGTACGTGAGCATGACATGACATGAACCCGGCTTTTTTGGGAATGTAAAGAGATGTAATATACAATGTTTTTGTATGTAGTATACTACCTATGTATGCCTATGTACGTAGTAGTCCGTATAATAATAATACGTATGTCCAATGATGTGTTTATAATACAAAGTGTGAGGAATTTTTCGACTGCTCAAAGAGTTGTGAGTGTGAGGGCACGGAAACACGTTTTATGTATGTAATGTAAACGCTCATGTAAAATGGAATGAGCCACGACTGTATTGAATGTGAAAAAGTGAACGAAATAAAAAGGTTCAACAAAATGTTGGGGGAAAGAGGCTCCAAAATTCCAGCAGAGTGTCAGGGGAATGTGTATTGTACGTAAACATTTATCAGATTGCACACAAGAAAATTCAATGTTTGTTTGTATTGTAACTGTTAAGGAAAAAGGAAAAGGAAAAAAAAGATGAAATAATTCCTATGGATTGGATCGGTATCACAGTATTAGCATTATCATCATCATCATCATAGTCATGATCATCAAGATAGAATACAGCCTGAAGGATAAAATTCTAGAGAGCTTGATTGCATTTCATCGTATAATATGTAAACATGTACATTTTGTATTATCCAGTCGAGTTCGTGAGTTCTCATTCTCGCATGGGAAATGAATAGCCAAAGAGAAAGAAAATGAGCTTTTTCCATGGAGCGTGGATTGCTGCATGTATTCAATACGTATACTAGGGTGGGTATTACTAGGGTGAGTATTACTATGGTGGGTATTGAGTGGGTGGGTTAAGGGAAAAATATTGTACAAAAAGTGTAATTTAGAAACATAATATTTTATTTGTTTGTAAATATATCTATGCCTTTACGACAATATCAAATCAAATAAGAAAATAGGAAAGAACTTACGGCTCAGCTTCGATCGACTTTAGTTTGGCAACATAGTTGGATGGAATGTACCCTTCTTTCCTGGTACTCTTGGAACGCGCAAACCACCAGTCCCCTTGAGTATCATTTAATATCTCCAAATGCTCTCCTTTGCGGAAGCTTAAATCCTCATCGGTTCTTGCATCGTAGTCGTACAGAGCTACGAACACTCTTGCATTTGATGCCGCGACTGTGGCGTTATTTGGCACCTGGAGGAAAAAAGGGAGAGAAAAATACAATAATGAAAATAATACTATAAAAATACCAGCTTTTTTATGACATCTCTTGACAAAATAAGTCCACCATGCAATTTTCTCGACAGCTATTCAACAATATATAAGTTGTTTTGTATGTGTGTGACCAACCGAGTTAATGTTCTCTTCTTGGAAATTGTTATACCTACGCTAAAAAA
>JAHZNC010000332.1:0-32646 GCA_027744095.1 Zhuqinia jingwanae
TTACGCACATTTTATACTCGTATTTTCAAGTTTAACCACACTAAATTTTGTGTGTAGCAGAATGAATGTTGTTAAATTAAATAAATAAATTTTTATTCATTGGGCCGCACACAATCAAAGCCACATACGCAAAATAAAAATATCTTAATTTAGTCTATGCACAAGCAAAATATTATTCCAGGGGACATGCATGTATATACGACAAAAATTACAAATATTTTCAACTTTTCAATGTTTTCAACATAATGTATACCTACATGATTTAGTATACCTTTACGCGTACTTCCACTACCATGACCTTTCCTTGAAAATCTCAAGAAAATTGCTCATTTGAGAGTTCATAATTATCCTTGACTATTTATTATCACGTTGTGTTTGTAACAAGTTTAAGTGTACCGCTTTGCGCTAAAATTTTATTGTTATTACACACCTCCAGTTAGTAGGTATTTTGGCAGCTATTTAGCAGCAGTTTAAGAACCGCTGAATTGTGATAATAAAAATTTTCTATGCCTTGGTTCTAAATAAGATCATGCAGATTTATTAACTTACGGTTTATGCCTTTTAATACCAATTTATTTAGTGTTATTTATTATGTTTCAGGCTAATTTCGCGCTAATCTGTTCCGGCAAATCATAATTTAACGCTCAAGTGGGGAAGCCTTTGACCTCTGACTAATCTTTATGCAGCGCATGTCAGACAAATATGGAGAGAAAGATGACAACATAAATTGCCAATCCTATCAAGCAATGGCGATCGTCAACGAGGCAATAACAGCTAAAATAAGCAATGTATTTCGGTTAAACAAGCAAAATTAAATTAAAAGCGAGTTTTGTGTTCGCTAAAATCAATACTTGAGTTTCTCATAACAACAAATATATTTAGATTTAGAACAAAATATTTATACATGTGCACATCATTCATCAATCTAGAAAATATTTCACTACTTACGTGATGTACTTTCTGATTTTTATAAAATTTAACCGCATCATAGAAACCAAATGAATAGTCTTCTTTGATGGTTTGTATTGTACTAGTAGTTGTTATTACCGGTGGCAATTAGGCAATTACCTATTAAACTTAAATATTTTTATACCTCTCTACCCATTGTTGCGCAAGCCTTGGCTGAACATACACTCATATGTTAGTGTGTGAGACAAGTTCTGCTTCTGCCTGCAAGTTAAATGTTGAATGTAGATGATTAGACTTACTCAAGGTTAAATTAAAGTTACCCAGGGTATTACGTTTTGGAATGAAATAGCGCCGAAGTTCCTGGAAATATCAACAAGGGGAACAATTATTGTTTCTGTTGGTCCTAAATGATGTATCCTACGATTACTTGAAATTTCGGGAAAACGGATAATATTGAATGTAGTAAATTCGTGTCGTAACCTTTTTTATTACACAAATCAAAAAGTGTGTTTTATGTAGCTCTCATCACCGAAAATGATGACAATGACACTATCTACCTCTGCGTTTACCATGCAATTCAGTTATACAATGCATTTATGTACCTACATACATCAAGTCCTGATATTGTTAATTAATAAATTAAACGGGCAATCATAATCATATCTATCAATTTTACACTTCGTCTCGTAGAATCTTTCCCGATAAGTTTTAAGTGGAAATCGATTGCTGATGGTTGATGTTGATGGTGATCAAATACATATATATTGTGTGTACACTCAGCCCACGAATGTCATGATCATCATCATAAATCAGAAGGAAATCCAGTCGTAGTCAGTCACATACCCACTCAGTCTTTGATATTGCACCGACCGACTGTTTTTTGTTAATTTTGCCGAATTATGCGTCATTCAATCAATTATGACCCAACAAAATTATTATAGGTCAATACTCTTGATCACTTTACATGGGTATGTATGTGTGTGTGTATGTTTGCTTCTATGTATTTTTTGCGCACAAAATGATTTAGGTATTTTTGGTTCACACAATAATGTAGAGCTACTCACAATAAGGCTGGAAGTTTGGCTTACATTATTAGCCTTCATTTTGCGATAACCACTAAATCAATATATGATTGTGTCGCAAAATGTTTAATATTTTAACTTTTTACATTTTTTAGAAATTGTCATTGCATTCATGTGCATATTTTTTATTAAAGTACTGAAATAATATTATATAACAAGCTACCAATATACTTATTTGTTTTTATACTTTGCGGAAGAAGACAGATAAATGAATGGAAGTCAAACTTCCTATTGGTTTGCTTCCGCTCACTTCCTTCAGTCTCGGAAATGGATTCAATTGGCTAACTTGATAAAAATAATAAAAACTACAGTTTTAAACTAGCATGCAAAGTAAACCCTTGTTTTTACTAATAAGAGCAATAAGGGTGGTTTACACATACCCAATGAATTGCTAGTGTGTTGATTACGTGTTGATTATTTACGGCAGGAAAAGGAAATAGCTACGTTGTATAAATAGTTGGCATGTTGGCTGGCATTCACGCTCATCTCAATACCAATAAAGCGACAAGTTTTAATTGTTTACCGTAAGTAATGCATTTGAAGGGCTAATTGATGAAAAGGAAAATGTGTAGTAAAGAATGCAGATAAATCCTATAACAAAAATAAAATCCTATAACAAAAATCATAAAAGATCAAATGGAGCATTGACTGCGTTCTAGGCTGCTCCTTGTTTAGTATTAGTAATACTGTATTATTACCTATGTAATATTATTGCTGATGAGCGATGTTAAATAAGTATATAAGATCACGTGGGAATCGAGGAATAATATTTCTCTGTAAAAAAAAGATTTCTCGTTTCGCTCGGATGTTTCTATTGACTAATCAAATCACAGCAGAGATTGATTATTTGAAAAACACAAGTCAATTGATTCTTGCGTATTGAATGGTTGTAAATACTAATGTTTTTTTTATTATCAGTTTGTTTGTCATCAAATTATCCCTTACATAAAGTTACGTAAAATCAATACGAAAACAAAATGATATTCAGCCTTTGTTTGTATGTGCGTATATATGCATTTTCACTACTCATTTCTAATGCCGGTCCTTTTTTGCGTATAAATGGAAGCAACAAATCGTTTGACTATTGGCAAATCGAAAAGATTAGAAAGGTGATATGCATCAAGTTTACAAGCTCTACACTTAACTGATTAAAATATAATATATTTTCCCATTAATTGGCTTGGTTTTCAAGATCACTTATTGAACTTCAGTTCGGTTTCATCTTTCAAAATAGTCTGTTTATCGAGTAGAATCGTTAATCTTCCATTCGTTTTGAACTAAAATACGGTTAAAAAAGACGTTTAAGAAAAGCAAGTCGCCAAAATGGTCAAATTGCAGGATTGTATGCTACTTGGAATGGTAGCCGTTTGTGCTTTTATTTCAGCAACGCATTGTGGCGTTATTGAGCCCGAAGGCCGGCCTCAGTACAATTTATTCTTTAAAAATTTGACACAAGCAGGTAGGTTTTCAAAAGTATTCTCTTTATAATATTAAGTCTAATTTGAGTATTCTTCTTCTAAATGTCATTTATAATATTTGTTCATTAAAACCATGAAGAAAAAGTTGCTGTGATGACTCTGGCAATTGCGTATCACGATACCCCACAAAGTTCCGACCACCCGATTGTTTTTCCAACCAATCCCGTAAGACCCCAGGCAGAAGAGATTCCACCTACTCTCTACAGAAAAATGATGGTAAGTGATGATGATAAAGCAATAACAAACACTTATAAAATATGTATACCGTGTTTCCATTTGTAATTAATTTGCTGTTTTTTGACAGAACGGAAATGTACCAAAAAATTGGTTTCAGAACTTTGTTCGATGGCTGCAGAACACGTTGAAAATTTCAGAAAACTCTTTAAATTTATATCGCCAGTAAGATTATTTTCATATTTAACTAAATACATACAAATAATTAAATCAGTTGTTGTTTAATCGCTTAGTTAATTTTTTTTAAATTTCAGCAACAACACTGACGTGCTTTCTTCAAAAGACAATACCAAAAAATATTCCATTGACGACATTGGTCAACAATGTTGTCCATTTGGCTAAAAAAAATATCTCCCAATAATTTACATACAACAAAATTTGCATACTTTCTTGTCTGACAACAATGTATTAAACACTTGTGTTAAAACTTCACATGAGTCTGTGTACATGTCCTTGTTAATAAAATTATAGTGTACATACTACAATATACTGCATCCATAATTATATACTTTGTAATAAATCTCAACTCTTTTTATTTTGTTTCTTCACGTAAATGATTTTTCTATAAATAATGGATATTAAATAATAAATATAAGCAAACAATGGTTTAGTTAATGCATATTATAAAATAGACTATAAAAAGCAACAATAGAATATAAAAACATAATAATAAGCAAAATCATATACATAGACCTACAACGTATAGTAAACGTTTAAATTTATTTCAAAAACTCAGTACTTGTAAAGGCAATGGCACTATGTATTTTCATTCATTGAACTGATATATTTTCACCCAGTCAATTTCAAAAGTGGGCTTTGTCCAATTTACTGCCTGCTTGTAAGTGAATGGTACTATGTATTTTCATTCATTGAACTGATATATTTTCACCCAGTCAATTTCAAAAGTGGGCTTTGTCCAATTTACTGCCTGCTTGTAAGTGAGATCCCCGTAAGCCTCCTCAGGAAACAAGGATCCACCAACAGAGAGCCCCAAGTTTAGTTGCAAGTTTTGTTGAAACAATTTCTTGTTGTAATTACAAGGGAGATTTGACTCATCAGGCAAAAGCCAGTCAGAATAGTAAAACATGGGCACAGTATTAACCAGCCTCCCATCCACAAACCATTCCATCCTGTGCTTTTTCCACACCAAAGCAAACTCATGAAACTCTCCGCTAAAATCCACATTTCTGAACACTCTTTCTGTCATTTTGGCTGATGCATGATTCCATCTTCTCCCAAAAGCAGCCCCTACTCTCACACTGGATGTTCTTTGTCCCCGGCCTTGAGCCACATCTATTTCTTCGTATTTACAATTGTCGTGATCTTGATATGCAGGCAGGAGATAAATGGAAGAAAGGAGATGACTGCCCTTGGCTAGACGAGCTCGGACTACGTAAGACCCATAAAGATACCCTAAATCATTTGTCATCTTTACCCTCCCACTTGTATAGTTCTTTGGCTTGACCCATAATTGGTCGGGTATGTAATCCTCTGGCTGTGCTTGTATCACTAAACGTCCGTCAGTCACCCGAACATTTTCGTACCGGTCAGTAAAACATTCCAGATTTGTGTCCTTATGTCCTTTGCCTGACAAATGTTAAAAGCAAAATGAGCTTATTATTTTTTTGTAAACAACAACAAACTCATATAATTGTACTACTTTTTAATGATTACGGCACAACTTCCTATTTTTTCCCATTTTGAACTCAAACTCTTCCCCTCAAAGTCCTCTTGGAAGACCAGTGTTCCTTCCCACGCTCTGCTTTTCGCACCGACAGTAGTAGTAATCGCTACTATTGAAATTTGTAACAAAATGCAAAAAACTGTACAAAATTTGCCGTGATTTGAAAATCCCATTGTCATACTAGCACAAAAAAAAGTTTTCTGTTTATTATGATGCATGCATAAAAATAATAAAAATAAGAACATGTGCGTAACTCAACAGTTTGAAATTCAAGACTGACTGAAAGGAAGTGAAGAATGGGATGTTATCCTCATAAATATCTGAGGGAGGATATTATGTTATCTTATGCAATATGTAGGTACTGAGTACACACATGCCATTATTAAAGCACTTTATATAATTTCGACCAGTTTAGTGTAAGTGCAGCATTTTGCATTAGTATATATTATGTATTTATTACTTTTCCACGTACCACATCTATATATTTTATGTGTACACGCAGTCGGAAAGATTCCTCTTTTATTTATTTTGGTGAAAAAACTCATTCAATGATTATGTCATTCGGTCATTATACAATGTACCTAATAATAATAATAATTAATAATATGTTATGTTATATATAAGTGCATCAAAAAGTGCATTTTCTATAGTGTTTTTGATACGTAGCAAAATATAAACAATAAAAATATGAAAATGACTGTTTATTCAAGAGAAAAAATAACATTATTTGCAATAAGCATTATATACAATCCAACTACATTGTATATTGTACTATAAATTGATAGGATAAAAGGCACATTTTTATCGATAAATATGCGGATATTGCGATTGAAACTTTTTTTCTTGACAGATCTTTTGTTTGATTAGATTATAATGATAATAGCTGAGTACAGAAAATTTTCTCGAATCGTCGCATCAACAAAAAGCAAAAGGAACAAACTGCGCGTAGGTACCTACAAAGCAATTCGCAGTGTACTTTATATTATGATGCGCCTACTCACATTATTGTTACCTATGTACAGGGTTGTAACAATTAATTATGTGATTAGACAAAAGTATATAAAAATGCGACGTGCTACCTGTAGATTTTCAATAAGTACTAAAGATACAGACTCATACTAAAGTGCATGCAGTTCAGTTTTTCTTTAGTTGACGGCTCCTACGGGACTATTATTTTGATTCATACTACAACTGATGGCTCAGTTAGCTCTTGACGTAAATTGTTCTTCATAAAATATGATAATTGTGATAATTTTGATATATGTAAACATGCACATATATACGTACACGTATATATAAATATATACGATCAAAGGCATGTGGATAACCATTTCTCAACTTATAAAAAATGCAATTGCAATTCGAAAAGTGAAGTTACTTCGGGATATATACACGCAATTCAATGAAATGGGTTCATTCCTATACACTTCAATCTACTATATACCCTATGCCCTTATATAAATACATTGGTCATATGCCTGCATGCGTTTAATGTCTTCAGCAATTGCAATTGGAAGGCTGAACCAAACCAAATCATTTTGTCTTCTTGCTTGTTTGTCGCTGAAAGGGAAAGTTTGTTGTGCTGCTGCTCTGCCGTAGAATACATACGTTATAAGTATATGTAACGTTGTTTTGCTATATTTTCTCTAGATAATGCATCGTGTGACACTTGATCAAACATAATTGATTTGATAATTTAAATGAATGCATTCGTATTATTGGAAGACTGTGAGTTGATTCACAAAGGATGCTGCTTTTAATGATGATGACATGACTGACTTGAGTCACATAAGGTTCGTTGTTGTGTGATCATAATTCGTAATAAAAAAACAAAGATTTTTTTTGCTTTCGTCGCAGATTTTGATTGAATAAGAAAATTAGACGGAAATTATTTATTTTTTATGCAATCTTAATTATTACTTGCGACTTTGTTACAAGTAGGTAATTATGATTCAAGCGCATATGTATATACTCATTCATTGGTATTCACACTTTTTTCGTTTCTTATTTATGAAAACACATATTGCATGTAGTATGATTGAAGTTGAAAAAAAGTAATGGTTACAAATTTTGAGCTTGAGCATCCATTGTTGGTACAAAGACCCTTAAATGGCCAAAGATCTTCCTCATAAATCGTTTCCGTCTTTTAACATTTCTTTTTTATTGTTAAAATGTTTTTTTTTCACGTTTTATTGTTTGATTTTGGTGTGTCTGCTCTGCTATCAAACTTTTGAGGATTTGTCGGAATATGTATGTACTACCATGACCGAAATGAACATCAATCATGATCCTTCCTACTTTGCCCTTTCTTCTAAAGCTCACTGCCTCTTCCAAGGTCATTCATCTAAGAAAAAAATGTACATATAGACAGTTTTCATAAGTCCATATAAACACTCGTAAATGGCTTCCACGGATGACCCAGTCCCATATCAGTCATGTAATCTGCAAGCTAAAAACATAATGTTTGTGAAATGTCACAAAGTCTGATCATCTTTTCAAACAGGTTTATCAACAAAAAGACAATTCAGCATAATGGGATTTAGGTTTTTAAGCTAGAACTCAAGTTCAGGAAATAAATACAATCAAAGTATATTGGGTCGATCATGTTAACTGTTGTTGTCGATGCATTTGCTTTTAGTGTGGTTTTTATTTATTTTACAAATAGGTATGTATATGTGTGGTTGAGTGAGAGTTTTATGACTTGATAATTTTGACAGAAATGCATGGCTCATTCATCAAGTGTCCTTTTCGACACTGCTTCGTGTTTGGTCTCTAGTTTTACAATCTTTGAAGGACTCGGTTTAACCTAGTGAGCTGATGATCTGCTTCCTTCAGTCGTGACCTTGCAGTGAGAGCGGACAAACGCTCTTTTTATGCTTTTTTTGTAAAATAAAATATATTTTTGACTAAACATTAGAAAATGTTCTTTAAAACTAAATATCCGTTCATAACTATAATTACAACATGGCTATATTTATTTTCACCAATTTCTGGGGAATCATGTACTCCCTTGCGTTCGAGAACTGTGAGAAAGACATCTTAAAATAGTTTTAAAATAAAATCAAAAATAACAAAAAATATTTGACAGTAAATGTATGTGTACCCAATATAATATAGGGTATGGCGGTAGAATGCCAAGACGCCAGAACAGGGGCGTCAATTGAGTGCAACCAATATTTGGCTCCAGGAACAACTGTGATTTATCAATGTGCAAGTCATTATGTGTCGCCATTTGGGGAACTTGAGAATGGGAGAATGACATGTCTGCAAAATGGTAGATGGTCTAGAACAGCACATTATGAAGAATTCGCGTGCAGATTGGGTAAGTGAAGTAATTATTATTTAATGAAAGTGATAAATTAATCAGTGTTGCTCAAGTTTTTTACATTCATATACATGAACATTTTAAAGATTGTGGAAAGGCCAGTGTTGATGCCACCGGAACAGCTCCTGTAGTGGTTTTTGGTGAAACAGCTACCCGGGAAAGCTTTCCTTGGCATGTCGCAATTTTTCGATCAAATGGTCCTGGCACACCGTATAATTTTTACTGTGGAGGTTCTCTTGTAACCCCATCGAATAAAGGATTCTTGGTAGTAACTGCAGGTATAAAAATTATAAAAACTAAGGCTGTGAATAAAAATATCAGCCCCCAGTAAAGAAGTCATGGGATTGACTGGCCATGTATATTTAGTACCCATTGTCAAATATTTGAAGCAGGTTTAAAATAAATTGAATATAAATTTATTATTAGCTCATTGCGTGACAAGCTCTTTGAGAACACATAAAACACGGAAGCTCGACGATTTCCGTGTTGTTCTGGGATCTGTAAGTAGCAGCTACAGGGAAAACGAGCATGCACCAGGGACTCAAATATTTGATGTAAGACGTGGCTTCCAATTTACAACTCTTCATGTTTGTACTAGATACTACTTGATGACACGGATAATTATAGTCTTTTTAAATGTTTGAATCGACTTATTGTACAGGTGAAAGCTGCCAAAATTCATCCCAACTATGACTATAATAGAGTGCAGAACGACATTGCAATAATGAAATTAAATGGTACGATTAAACTTACCAAATTCGTTTCTCCGGTATGCTTCCCTAATCGTGAAATGGCAAACAAACAAATTGATGGAACTGGACTGGTAAATAAAATAATATTTTTGTCTTGCTTCATTTTGAGATGTTATGTCCTATTTATTTGGCTTGAAAAATATTTTCTTGGGTTGTTCATTCAAGATTTCTGGCTTTGGATTAGATGAAACATCCAAATTGACGCAAAAACTAAACTTTGCTCGGCTTCCGGTAACTCAAAACCAAATTTGTAACTATGCTTTAGGGAAGGAACTGACCAGTGTGGAATTCTGTGCTGGATATACAACGGGTATGAATTGTCAGTTATCATTATCATTTACTCTCGTTGCAGTGTTTAAAAAAATAATTGAGTTCATTTTTTTATTTAAACAGGAGCATCTGTATGTTCCGGAGATTCAGGTACACGTTTAAAAAATGATTAGTTGACGAAAAGGGTGTTGACTGCTATTTTCATACTCAAAATTCAATTGAACTTTATTTTTATGGCTTTTTAGGAGGTGGTCTTGTATTTATGGACGATTCAACAAGGCGACTTTACATTCAAGTATTAATTTTGACTCACAATGCCCCAATGTGAAATTCTCAATAAACCAAGCAATTCCAATTTATTGAATAAATTATTGATTACATACTTTATGGGAATTTTGTAGGGAATTGCTAGCAACGTCGATAAGCGAACACTTGACGAGAAAAAATACTGTCAAAATTACAACACTTTTGCCCGTGTAAGCTCATTTGTGGATTGGGTGCAAGATCAATTGGACCAGTTCTTCTCAGATGACATCAATGATTCTGTAAGTATTTCTTAGGTATATGTAAAGATATGAATATCTGACTTGTGACAATTATTGTAAAACCACATCCATTATACTGCAAAACTCAAACCTGCTTAATTCATGCATACCACATACTGCACACATTTCATGCGTATTAAATCAGACAAAATGTCATTTTCCCACAGTTTAATATTCATTTTCCCAAACTCCAACAGGCTAAAGTAGAGGATGCATTGCAACAGCCACTAGCATCAGGAAGCCGACCAGTGGCAAGGCCTAATCGACCAGGTAAATTATTGTCCCACTGACATACTCGAATTGTTTTAAAGTGTACTAATTAGGTATGCGTACAAAAAGGGTACTAAATGAATGTGAATTTCTTCATTTCATCATTTAATTTTAGTAAACAAAATTATTGAACCTATTATTCAGCGAATTTAATCATCTTATTTTTTGTAACCCTCTTTCATATGTGTGATTAGGAAGCAGCAACAAAGAAGAGTTTATCGTCACAGTGTACCGTGACATTAATGACAAAAGTGTGTACGAAGAATGGAGAATGAATAATTGTTCGGCTGTACCCGACGACTGGAATGTTGGGCAGTTTTGGGTTGACGTGCATGGAAGATGTCTACAATTCTTTGAAGGACGCGTTTGTTCTGGCAGGTCACTACAACTTCTACCCAGCTCGTCATCCACAATTTTTCGATGGAACTTTCCTGATTATAACATTAGATCAGTTAGCCTTTGTCAAGGCGTAGCACCGTCACCATCATCATCCTCAGGCAGTCATCATCAGGGCGGAGGAACCCCAAGTGATAGCAATAACAATAACAATGGCGGAGGTAGTAGACCAATTGGTGGACCAAGTCAAGGTGGGTCCAATAGTGGTGCTGCCGGAAGCAATGGGAATGGTAATGGTTGGCAGCAGGGTGGACTCGTACCGTCATCACCACAAAATCCTGGACCGTCAACGATAGGAGAAGGTTAGATAATTTAAAAAAAATCTATTTTCTACTTTTTGTGTGTTTTGATGACTTGATATTGGTTTCAGGCTAAAAAAATTATGTGTTATTTGCTCATAAATAAGACGCAATTGTTCGCGTTTTTTTATTTATATGTTGATTTAGACAAACGTAATCGTATAATATTCAGCCTGAGAGAAAAGTGAAATGCTCCCATAAACAATGCCCTAACCTAATTATGCAAAAAAAGCAGGGCGGTATTATCTGTAGTTGAAAAACACTGCTTGTCGTAGTGATGAGCGTGTGTGTGTGTGTGTGTGCATTATTTACCTTACTCTTAGTTTAGCATATAGGTATCTTCTTGGTAAAATAAACTTGTTATTTTTTTCTCATAGGAAGTGAGTACGACTATCAAGTGATCGGTCTGAGAATGCATAATATATACAGAGTTCAACATGGGGTGCCGCAGCTCGTTTTAAATGAAGCGGTAATAAACTTGCTATTTTTTTCTCATAGGAAGTGAGTACGACTATCAAGTGATCGGTCTGAGAATGCATAATATATACAGAGTTCAACATGGGGTGCCGCAGCTCGTTTTAAATGAAGCGGTAAGTAATTTTGTATCTTAACTTTGCTTCTGAGGATACATACACGTATTTATTCGTTTCTACTTATAAGGAAACCTAGGCACGGTTTAAAATATATGTTTCCTTCAAAATCGCAAAAATCTTTTCGGTGCATAAAGTAGTTCACTAGAATGCGACTACAATAATTACTAAATTTAACAAAGAGTTTGTGAATGAACTTGCTAACATGTAGCATATTATGTTTTTGTCTGCGAAGTATATTTACAATGTTAAGTTATGAATGTTTTCTATATATTTTTTAGCTAAATGTGAAAGCGAAAGCTTACGCAGATAAGCTGATAAACTACGAGAGTATTGATTTCGTCAAATGAAGGAGGCGAGAACTTGTTTCAAATCCGAGGTAGCACAGAAAATGCCTCTTCGATTGTGAGGCAAGCTGTTGAACTCTGGTATGCAACGAGGAAAGAGTACAACTGGATGAGGCCGTCCGCCACATCATTTTCTCAGGTTGTCTGGAAAAATACAAGGGAAATTGGGATCGGTGTGGCGAGAGCAAGAGGACGAACAGTCGTTGTGGCCAAATACAACCCGCCCGGAAACGTGTTCTACGGGGGAGCTGATCCTTACAAATATTTCAGGGAAAATGTATTTCAAACTATGTAAAATTTAAGGGATTCTTCTGAACAGCAGACATAAATACATATAAAGTACCTAGCTCCATAAGAGCAAGAATAATAATATGTACTTTAATGTAAAATGTTATTTGTATGTTTTCTGCTACTTCGAATAGGTATCTTTCATGAATTTACCCTCTTGTTGATATCATAAATTATTGTTTCGCAATCTTCCTTCTAACGATCCTGATAATAAATTAAAAACTATGAAAGTACATGAACTGACCTTTTATACACATACATTTTTATCAAGAAACTTTTTTTGCAAAACTCATGAAATTGGTTTCGTAATCCATTTGATAGGCTTATTGGGATCGTCAAATTGTTGATCATCCTCAGGTCAAACCTCATAATCCACAATGTTAAGATATTCATAGTCTTATATCCAGAGGTTTCGATTAGATGAAGAAATATTTACCATGTCGTCAGACCGTATTTGACAGTACATGTTTCATGTGTGTAAAAATAGAAAACAAACCTGTTTTCATACTACTAAACTTACTGCTAACGGCTCATTTATTAACGTAAATTCATACTCATCCAATTAATTATAATAATAAAATATAGACGATCAGAATAATAATAATAATCTCGCTCGTAAAAATGTTACCCTTAAAAATCCAGGAAGAGAAACGATTATATTTTAACAATGCGATAAAGATTAAAAGATATACTATGTGCTGCTCAGCATTGTCACATCAACATTTGCACATTCTTGCACGTGAAGATGACAAGATAAAATTCATTGATTCATTGTTACAGATAATTATGATTTCATTCCTTGTAAAAAAAATTCAATTATGTGCATTATATAACTCTGATTATTTGATCAATCAGGTAGCAAAAAACAAAGGTGGAAGGTAGGTTGAATAACTAGATACCTCAATAGGTATTTATAAGGCAAGACATAAGTGTGCATTCTTCAAAGATTAAAAGATATACTATGTGCTGCTCAGCATTGTCACATCAACATTTGCACATTCTTGCACGTGAAGATGACAAGATAATATTCATTGATTCATTGTTACAGATAATTATGATGATTTCATTCCTTGTAAAAAAAAGTCCATTATGTGCATTATATAACTCTGATTATTTGATCAATCAGGTAGCAAAAAAAACAAAGGTGGAAGGTAGGCTTAATAACTAGATACCTCAATAGGTATTTATAAGGCAAGACATAAGTGTGCATTCTTCAATTAAAATGTCTTTTTATGATTTATGGCTTACATGAGTGGTGGTAAACGCCAAAAAACCCTTTTTCTCAGCAAAATTCTAATATAGTCTTCTAACGAACAAATTGTCGTGAATAACACAGTCTGATTGGTAAAAAATATACCCATACATCTATGTGCATACAAGGCAGATTCAATATTCCGCAAGTTTTCCACATTCAGTAACAATTAATTGAAATAGAAGCGAATGCTTCTCAAGTCTTTTTCATTGTTTTACAAGTAGTAAAATCCCTGATTTTGTTAGTGATACATACATACAGGCACAGTGATACAGCATAAGTGTTTATCTTTGTGTAACTTGTATAATATGATGGCAACAAAACGACTTTCATTTATAATTTATTGACAAATACCTACGCTATCATCCACACTCCTCCCTCGCACAAAATTCTCCTTGCAAAACTGTAGCTCTGGGTAAGTTTATGGCATAATATGTGTAATGAGAATTGTATATGGTAAAATACACACCGGCAATAGGGATCGGTTGAACTGATAATTAATTTTTTCTTCATTCCTGCAGTGCACTGCAGTGCATTGACAGCAAACATACATATTATGTGCTCATGTTTTAACAAAGTTAACTTAGAGTATCATCATCATAGCATTGTTTTGTTAGCGTTGCAATATCAGTATACCTAGAGGATGGTTTTTATTACACTGATATCACATGCGTTTATATATATTACTTATACTATTAATAATACAACATAAAAACGGTAACAAGGGTGCACACGCTGTATGTGTAACTTCTTTTGCTTCTTGCAAAAGCGTATATTTTGATTCCGTCGATTAATGTCTTGAGTCTGATTGTTAAACCCGCGTGATGTGTGTGTGTGTGGGGCTCTTACATGAGAACGTCATTCATTAGTGGTTTGTGCGTGAGACAAGACAAACCTTATTACCATGTAAGGTGCCGTTGACACGCAAATGTGCGACTAATGAAGCGTTTTACATCGAAAGGAAATTAATATTTTAAAAGTGAATTGTTGACAAGTGACACACGTGCCTGAGTGACTTGACTTGTGATAAAAGTGTTGACCTTCACCTGTTACACCTGTCGGCTAGCAAAATGTCTCCAGAGAAAATGCATCGCTTGCTCTTATTTTCATTTGTATGGATGGCACATATTCAAGTGATATCCTCAGTTTGTCCGCCTTTAGTCCAGAAACGGGTAAGAAATATTGATCAACAGAATTTGTGTGTGTGTGTGCATGTGTGTGTGCTCTCGTCTTCGTGAATTTAAGCAGTGATTTTCCCTTTGACCTACTATCGTACCCACAACTGTCCAGGGAGTTGATCTCAAATGCGAAATCCCAGATACCAAAACAAAGATAGACTGCAAAGAAGTGGATATGCCAATTGGGACTGAAGCTCATTTTGAATGCGAGCCTCACTTTGTGAACCCTGATGGCGAGACAATAGGTGGAAAACTAATATGTAGTCCGCAAGGCAGATGGCTAAGATCTAGCCAGTATCAAGATTTCATTTGCAGTCCAGGTAAGAATTGACATATTATTACACCATTATTATAGGTATTATTGTGCAGACTTTTTATTATTGCACATGATTCTTTATCATGAAAATACTAATAAACGTGAGTATTTAGAAACTGAAAACACCTTCAAAAGTGAACTGCGTGGATTTAAAAAAAAATGTTAGTGAATGTATACATAATTTGCCTTTTAATGAATACTTAAATTTGGTTCCCACATCCCTATAAAATCATAAACATAAAATTAAATACACATCTGAAATCTAAATTAGGATCTATAAAAACATTTAAAAACTATTACATTTCATCCCAGGATAATACGCTTAACGTGTAGGTATTGATATTATAAACAAGTAGGTATGAACTTATCAGTTTCTCACGGCAGTATAACGTAGCGTAAAAAACCCCTACCTATTTTTACCGTAACAATTAACGCTATATAAACAGAGCTTTTATGGATAAATAGATGCATCTTTATATAATCATAAGTTAACTCGACTAATTAAAAGAGCAACAAATGCAAGATGAAGTAATCAGTGAGTCACTGATACCAACATCACTCTTTTCTTTGAGAAATATATAGTTACAGAAATTATAGGTAATCCCTTTCGCCTTGCTACTCCCAACTATAGTTGAGGACTATAGTACTGCTACAGTACTTGGCTTGCTAATAGCAAGTTGCTATTGTTTTTAAAGTAGTGACTTATAATTTGTTAGCTCGTTGCTTCAGAGATCTTGTGAAATTATCGTGTTCGCGTTTTCGTCCTACCATCAAGGATTTTTCATGAGAGTCGAATTGGTGAACTATAAGTTAATGCAGATCTGTGGCAACTTATAAGATCCGGACTCTGGAGAATCTGTTGAACTTTATTAATCTTTCAAATTTTGGAAACCAAATTATTCACCAACACATTTCAAGTATGAGTCTTAACCATGACCATTAATAATTGATCCAATAATAAGTTGAAGCATAATTAAAAAAGAAGACTACTTTGAAACATAAAGAGTGTAAAGTACTGTTAGTAGCACGAGTAGCATGACTGAATTTCGTTGTGGTTTGTAGTGAGCTATGCTTTAGTTTATAACGATCTGGCTGTAATAAGTTGCCGCAGGTCCTCCCCTTAACAAACTATTTAATTTCAAATAAAAAAATAATTAATTTTCCAACTAGAAAAGAGACTTTTGTAAGTAATCCTATATACATAGTTTATGTTAAACTTGAAGTTGCAAATGATACTTGTTTCCCAATCACGTCACAAACAATGTGCATTATTATTACTACATGAAGAGTGCACTGAATAATATATATGTCTGTAAATACTTATTGTATTTTATCGTATGCATGCATCATCAAAAATTATCAAGTATTGTACAAAACACTTTTTTATATAAAGTTTTGTGTCCATCATCATCATCATCATCATCGCCACCATTTACCATCATCTTGTAATAAAACAGGATTGACCACAAAAAGGCGTCACTGTGTATATTATGAATTAGTTGCACCATACAAAGTGCGTTTAAATGGTTGTTGTATTGAGATTGAGAGGTGCAAAGTGCGTCTGCATTGCATTTAACTCACTACTACTATATATATTATTCATATAATATGCAGTTAATAAAGCATGAGAACAAACATTGCATTTAGAAAGTGTCGTTGTTCTCATAAGACAAATAGGCATTCACCATATTTTATATTTTGTTAATGGCTAAATGTGGTGTCGAGTGGTGTCGAGCTGAAGATATTTTCACTTTTTTACGTCGATGGCTAGGCAAAATGTAACACTTTTGCAATGAAAATACTTGTGATCCCTTCGTTTACACGATGATTATAATAGCTGATGGCAATGCTCAGTATAAAATTAGCTCACAGAAATTGATAAAACAATATATTTAATTGAAGTAGAATTTTAATCTTTGTATTTATGCATGCATAAGTATTGTATGTCCTTGACAAATTATAGGGAATGAGTTCTAGATGAGGATCGCTGAAAGCGATCCGCTGTGTGTAGTGGTCAATCATCGATAGCATGCAATAAAACTACAATATATACATATCTGCTTATGTTGCAATTGAAAACTACTCAAGGTGATTGCCTTTTCGCATGTCACCTACAGGCATATTGCAAATATAATTTAGCTGAAAGCGGAAGTTTGTTAGAAGCATATCAAAGAAAGTAACATAATTTGGTATAAACACAGGCAATATAAATAACTTCTAATGCTTCCAAGATAAATCATATTATATGTAGCTTTACATTTTCTCACGATCAACCTGAACATGAGCAACACCCAGCAGATCAATGTCCACTTCATGTAACGTTGTATACTCAACGCCAAGCGTCAAGTCCCTCTTGTTATTGTATAGTTATGTGTTAACATGTTTACAATGAAAAAATTTTTCTGTTAGTGGTGGAATGATATACCTGCACATATGAATCATGTTATATATGCATGTCTTCAAAATTAATTAACAAGTTTTACCTTAATTTTATTTAATAAATTAGAATGTGGACGTGCAAGGAATTCTTCGTTGATGACTGTCTCCTCATTTATCGATAGAGATCATGATTTGACAGATGAAATTTTCCCGTGGCATGTCGCCGTTTTCCGTAGATTTGCAGATACAACCAGCTTCAAATACGCGTGCGGAGGCACACTTATCAACCCCGCGGATAGAGGTTTTGTAATTCTTACTGCTGGTAAGTAATGTCTTATATGAGTCTTGTGCTGCCTACCCCAAGTACCTATAGTAGCTATGTTGAGTGACATTTATTGTGATGAGCACGCGTCATGGATGAGCGAACAATGGCAGGGCGCGCAAGATAAGCGCAAGGAAGCGAATTGTTCCTTTAATCATGTAATCTTTACGTCTTGTCATTTGATTTTTTTTAAATTGATTGTAAGGTGTGCACGTTATCCCTGTATGAACTCCCAGATAATATGTCAGAATGCGTGAAGACACAAGATGTTACGTGTTTTGCATGGTCATGTTATTATCATTTTGGATCAGAAAAATATAATCCTTTCTTTTCATACTGTCTTTTGTTTTTAAGCTCATTGCGTTACAAAACATGATGCATCCGCAGAGCCTGGCTCCCTCAACGCGTTCAAGATTGTCTTGGGGCCAATTAGTACTGATTACAGGACGAATGTCATCGGAAATTCTCAGATATTCACTGTAAATTAAATGCCTAACTTATATTAATGCTTTCATCAAGCTTTCTTCTTGTGGTGTAAATTGATAACAACAATATGTGACAATTTTTAATATGTTAAATATGCAATTAAATATCAATGTGGTATAGGCTAAGCGAATAGTAATCGATGGGGAGTACAACCCTGACAGTGGAATATCGGATATTGGAATGATTGAGTTGAGTGGGCAAGTCAAGTTATCGGAAACTGTACAGCCTGTCTGCTTCCCAACGAGATCAGTTGCAAATGCACAAGTTCGCCCAGGGATTCCTGGAGAAGTAATTTGTGAAAACATACCATTCTGTATACCTATGTATCCTAAAAGTAATACTATGAAGTGACATATTCGCATATCTTTAAAATGTCAATTTTCTTGCATTTAAACTTTGAATAGGTACCCATTATACGAAATGACCAGTTGGTATACCAAGAAATCTTGCAGCTTCCAGTAGTTGAGTTGGGAAAGTGTATACGGGAATGTGATATTCCACCCACAAACACTGAATTTTGTGCATCTGGTTGGTATACGTAAAAGTACTAAAAATAACATTTACATTTTTAAAATTTTTAATTTTGCTTGAATGCTTTTTTAAATTGCTGTTAAAGGAACCCGATTAAATGAGCTAAACACTGGAAGTGGAATCGTATTCTCAGCTTTGACTACAAATCCGAAGCGTTACTTTCTCCAGGTAAGCTAGTCCTCCATGGAATACTTGAGAAAATGAAAATGAATGGTTAGAATAATTACAGTGAAAACTCGCACCACTTACAGGGAATTCTGACCAGAGTTGCAGGGGAATCCCAATCTTGTATCAATCACAACACATTTACAAGCGTCAGTATTTTCGTGGATTGGGTTCACAAAGTGCATGAAGATATTTCAGACGTTCAAAGAGCAAAAGAACAATCAGTAAGTTAAACCATCATGTCTTGATCTCAAACTACACACACTAATTTTTTTTTGTAAATGATAAGAACAAACTATGAAAGGTTAAGAACGAAATTTTTCAGCAAACACCATCATCTACCCCAGCGCCTAAAACACAACAACAACCAGAGCCTCCTGTCGAAAGTATTCTTGAGCAGGCTCCAGCAGTTGTTGAAATTGCCCAGCAGGTTGACAATGCGGAGCTTTTTGGACCTGGTAAATATAATTGTATTTAGTTGTTACTGGGACAAAATTAATTAACAATTCATTAGAGCACCTGAAATAAGAATATATGGTGTGTTGGATTTCCAGAATTCCTTAAAATTGGATCGGAACGACATAACAGCTACAGGCGTAAACATCAATCCCCACCAGTTCAATTGGACGGAATGGTAGTCCTATAATATTCAGTTTCAAAACGGTCATAACGTCATTTAGATTGGATATTAGTTTAACCTTTCTGTCGTCACCATTTACAGTTGAACAAGGAAGCACAAGAATGGGCAGAACATTTGCTCCGAGAAAACAAGTGGGAATTTGCAGAGGGACAAGAATATTCCCAAAACATTTTTCAATACTTTGGAAAGGTGCTCCCAAATGATGTGATCCGCAAAGCCATAGACAATTGGTACGAAGCGATCGCAAAGTATAATTGGAATAACCCAGAAGCTTCTACATTCAGTCAACTTATTTGGAAAACCACAACTCACATTGGAATCGGTGTGGCTAACAAGGGATCCAAAAGCGTTGTAGTAACAAATTACTGGCCCAAAGGCAACATCTACAACATTGGGCCCGGGGACCGTGGCAAGTATTTCAAAGACAATGTCCTTCCACCAAACTCGGCAGGATTGCCATTCAAAAACGATGAATCGGTGGATGAACCGCTACAGAATAAGTGATCATTACTGAGTTAAAACATATTATGCTTAATATTATGTTAATGAACGTTGTTTGCGTGATTTCTTCTCATTGTCGTTTCTCTGTTTTTTTTTGTACTATTCTCTCTTGTTATGATGTACGTGTGAATGTTGGTAATATTGTGTTGTTTCCTTGTATCTGCACAGTGTGTAAATTAATTTGAAAATGCATTCACGACTTTAACTCTAGCACCAAATAACTTTGCTCTCACGAAGACGAAAAAAAACTGTTAAGTTTATTGCTACAATGTAACAGTCAACAGTCAGGTAAACTTGTTGCAACTTTTTGCGTAAGTTAAAGAATAACTGTAGAACCTTTATTTATGTAAGCTGAAAATACTCACAAAATACCATTGTCGCTTTATGCAATTTGCAATTGCATGACCAAACCAAACCAACTCAAAAGAACCGTTGTAAATACCATAAAAATAAAATAAATAAAAATGCAACAAATACAATGATATACCGGAGGATTTTTGTTTTATCTTTTCAAATGTCAGTTTGTATAACGAATCCATTCGGTGTAGTATACTGGTATTTTCGTTTGACGGCATATATACGCACATACCAAAGTACAAATAAATTAATCATCATGATCGCTAACTCGCTAATTACGTCATTTTTAATTGTGCTTTATATTGGGCAGTCATTTTGCTACTGTCCTCCACTTGTTGCTCCCGAGGTAAAAGGTCATAGACTCATATAATTTCTTCACTACAGTGATTTAAAAAAATACATACTTTTTAATAGATAAAGCTTGTTTTCGCAGAGCACCGAATTATTATGTGAAGAACCAATAAAACACCAACGCATGAGTTGTTCCAAATCATGGTTGCCTGATGGAACCATTGCGCATTTCAGGTGCTTGAAAGATCTCAAAAAGAGAGCTAAAGGAAGAATAGTTTGTACGGAGGATGGAGTTCATCGGTATGTATACAAGGCAAGCATTGCAAATGTTTCTGATGAAAATCTTCCATGTGGAATAAGTTAGTGTTATTAAAATGAATTCAACTGATTATAAGGATAATTCTACGCAACCTGTCATAAACACACAATTGTGGTTCACTATTGTAATTTTGATTTTGTACAGAACGAGATGTTGAAAAACCAGATATTCACATTTATGTAAGTGATATACCTATGCATAAATATTCATGTTTACTGTCAATTAAATAAAGTTGCAATGTATTTTAATTGTATGTTGTGTTCTTTAAAAATGACAAACGACATTAACCTTTAAAGGGTTATCAAGCGCCGGTACATTACAACCTTACAGCGACCAACGTTCTAGGTATTGGAATATTAAAATTACAAAAACAGATACAACTTTTTATAAAAAGAAATATATTAAATTCTCTCTCGCTTTAGACTTCCACTTGCTCGGGGAGCTATTACATAACGAATTTAGAAGGTATCATGGCACTCCACCTCTACGACTGCAAGCAAACGTAAATTCTGATGTTGTACTTGATTTGATTACTATTATTGAAAGTGTATGGTTGTGTAGCTAATTAAATGATTTAGTGACTCTAATTTGAGTAACATGTTCATTTTATGTAGCTATCAGAATTAGCACAGGAATGGGCTGACAAGGTCTCTATTACAGGTAGTCTTGATATGGCTGGCGATCTTTCCTACGGCCAAAATGTTTTCTTAGCGGAGGGAACCAATTTAACAGCCGCAGTGAACGATGCCATACAAAACTGGTATTACAACGGGCGCTCGGAATACTGCTGGGAAGATGTTACTGAAAACTGGAGCAATTCCCTCACCCTGGACTTTTCGCAAATAATATGGAAGAGCTCAAGCCATTTGGGAATTGGAGCTGCCGCATTAAAGTCTGGCAAAGGAACGGCTATAATTGCCTTATATGACCCTTCTGGTAATATAATTATAGATGGAGATGAAAACCAGTCAGAAAGCATCTTTGAATCAAATGTCCTTCCGCTAGCGCCACTTTAGGGCAGTTTGTATGTATCGATGTTACAATAATTTAATTTACATATAAAATGAATAAAAAAATACATTATGCTGTGTAAAGATCTGCAAAAAAAATGTTGTGTGTCAAAGTGTTTAATTATGCACTTTATAAAACCAATATTGCACATTCAAATTAATATATACCTACTTACATACTATTTTAAAAGTAATGCATAAATTATCCCTTCATATTCACTTNTATATACCTACTTACATACTATTTTAAAAGTAATGCATAAATTATCCCTTCATATTCACTTCAAAAAATCCTTTTAAATGACAGCTCATTTGTGTGTAATTTCATAATAAATTCCACTTCTCATTGTTGATCGATTGATTGATTTGTGCAAGTCTTGTAAAATGGCTTTCTCGTTTTCTATTAATGCATAAAAGGAGCCCTTATGGGTCCCAAAAAAGGTAATATGAAAAAGGTTATTGCTGATCAATGCGAAAAAAACAAGTTCTTTTCTCATATCAAGTTCATGATCAGCGAATCTCTCAGTTTGTGAAAGCCCGTTTTTAGTGGATGACTTTCGTCTTTGTCACGCGTGTGGCGACACTGTAAAATAAAATTACACGTAATATAAAACTTATAGCATACATAATGTGCATACATAAATATCAACAACAAAGAACGAACGCTTTTCAACTACAAATAGATATGTATTTTTTTATATAGCAGGAAACTTTGTGAAATTTGCGATTATTATTTGAGACAACTTTTACTATTTTTTTTTTATATTTTTTTTACTTGTTTGTATAGCTTTGTAACATTGTAACAAAGTCAAATTAAGCAGCATCGTTGATGACATGACGGCATGATATTATATAGGGAGGATTTTTTACACGAGGCAAGTAAACAACCTCTTTGATTACACACTTCATTATATTCCGTGATGGTGGAAGGAAGCAGTGTCTCGCAAATAAAAAAAAACTCTTCCGCGTAAACTAAGGTATTAAGAAAACTCGGGGAGGAAAAGAGGAAGTGCCCATTTTATTAATTTCATTAAGTAAAAACCTCAACCAGAGATTCTACGAAAGAATTGTGTGCACTTTTCTATCAAATTGTCCAGAGTGTGTACTCTTTGTACGTGCCGACTTATCTAAACTAATACGAATAGGTCATGTACACGTACATACTCAAAATCATTTTATTAGCCTTCCTCACTTTCCCTTCAACATTGGGACAGAGTGAGGAAAGTGCTGAGCAAGGTAAAAAAAATTATCAAGTCACACCACAAAATGTACATAATTAATTACCAATCTGTATGTACAAATGAATACAATATTTTTTATCATCCTTTTAGCGCTCAGAATTTATTTTTATATAAAAAATGGTATAATGAGCTGATGAAATACTAAAAGTAATGTTTGTTTAACAGAGAACTGTGGTCTTCGCCCACTCCAGTACTATCAGAAGCGAAATCAACAAAGAAATTCTGAAGATGAGCAAACAGAATACGCGGAAAGGGAAAATTTCCCTTGGCACGTCTCAATATTTCGGAGAGCAAACAAAGACGCCTCCTTCACCTATGAATGCGGAGGTACACTAATCCCCGGTCCGGGCAAAGAACTCTTGATTCTTACCGCAGCAAGCTGCGTTACACAGTCACTCAAGTCATCCCAACTGGGTCCAGATTTCCAGCAAAATATGCGTGTAGTTGTAGGCTCTACCAGCAGTAATTACAATGGGAATAGTGAATTTGCTGCATCACAAAAATTTTCGGTATTATAATATGATCATCTCATTTTTAGCATAAAATAGTTAATGAAAGAGTCTGAGAGAGGAGTCAGAATGCATGGTGGACAGAATAAGATAATTAATCCGATTATGTATTTTCGTGTAATCTTAGACAAGCAGTGTGTATGTTGTGTGTGCAATGTGCATAATGAACAGTAATTTACTTTTGTGATGAACAGGTGAAAAGAATAGATATCAATCCTTTGTATGAACCCGTCGGCTTGAAATCTGATGCTGCTCTTATCCAAGTGGATGGAAAAATAATACAAGGAAAATATGCCCAGCCTGCCTGTCTCCCTCCAAACAACATTGAACAAAATCAAGTCAGATTCGGGATGGTTGGTGAAGTAAGTCAGCAAACAAAAAAACCACACATACATATAATCCTTAAATGAATAAATTTCTGCTTCATACTACCTTTTAACGAAAAAAAAGCAGAGTGACAGAATTAACGGAACGGAATCATTCAGAAATTGATAACTTTCTTTTGTGTTAATGATATTGTGTTGTACCTATTGTACATGGACATACAGCTCAAAGAGAAATTTATATCAGTCCTTTTTCACGTCAACAAAATTTATAGATAGCTGGTTTCAACTGGGATATTCGACGAAACGTCTCTGAGAAACTTTGGTTTGCCAAGTACCCTGTCACAACTGGCGTGATTTGCGAAGATAAACTGCAACTGAAAGTTAATGAATTTTTGGAATTTTGCACTGGGTATCAAAAAGGTAATCTACGGAGACTATGAACTTATTACAAAATTTTGGTATACAGCATTTAATGTATGTTGCATGCTGCATGTTGAGTTGTCGACTTTTGTGTGACCACAAGTGCGTTTATATGATTCCTTTTATATGACCTTTGACCTGCTCAATCAGAAACTAGCGCTTGTCAGGGGGACTCTGGATCTGGTAAGTTGACAAGAGTTATAAAGAAACTTGAAGAAAAAGGGACTATGAATGCTCACATAAAAAAACTGTACTTTTATTACCTATATTGTAACAGGTCTGGTGTTTCAATATCCCCGAAACGCTGGGAGATACTATGTTCAAGTGCGTCAGATTGTTACACTGTTATAACTTTTCTTTCACATATACGCACTTAAATGCATGCTTTTGAAATTTTATCTTACTTATTTCGTTGCACTTTTTTATTAAAAAAAACTTTTTGTTTGATCCAGGGCGTGCTGAGCTTTATCGGGAAAACGCCTGTTAACGATGACGGCTATTGTGAGAATTACAACATTTTCCAAAGGGTTGGTCCATTACTTCATTGGGTGAATGACATTCAAGATAGAATGGCAAAGGATGTAAGTGAAAGTGATCTTCTAGCAAGCATAAAAGAAAAGAATAAACTCGTTTTCTTCATAATGGTAATACCATGCGTATCGAGATCATGAGTGTTTTTAAAAAATCTTGTCTTATCTGCGTATATAGGAATTGTTAAAAGTGGCAGCTAAAAAGAATCCCACCTCAGCTCCCGGACTTCCGCCACACAGGCTATTTCCAGGTTAATACAATTAGAAAATTGTTAAAAACACACTATCAAACATATGTCACATGTTTTTATGCAGTGCAAAAGTACACATATAAACGGTAACGACATTTGTATCGTTTGTTGTTTAATGAAGAATACGCCAAAGTGGGAAGAGATTTCCATAATCATTACAGGCAAAAACACAGAGCGGGTCCATTGAAATTAAATGAAAAGGTGTGTGTAATAATGAAATTTCCTTTCATATAGGTTGTCAAATGACAGCATAATTGTCATAATAAAATCATATTTTCGAACTGTTTACTTTCTTAGATTCAAGAATCCGCACAACGCTTGGCAGAGTCCTTAGCAGCCAGGAACACACTTGAAGTTCCAAAAGATTCCATCTACTCCGTAAATGTGTTTGCTATCCCAGGTGTTTTACCCGCATCAGAAGCAGTTCGTGAAGCAACGCAATTTTGGTATCGCCGTTTTACGGACTTTAAACGAGATGATCCAAAACCATCAGCTTTCACGCAATTGGTGTGGAGGTCAACAACTGAGCTCGGCGTGGGTACTGCCACAGATGGAGAACGAACTGTTGTAGTTGCTGAGTACTATCCTAAAGGTACATATGAATACTTGTATTTGAAAATTTGAAGCATAATTTAGACATTTCATTTTAATTGTATTTTTTTTCCACAGGTAACGTTTACTATGATAGCGGAAAATATTTCGAACGAACCAGGACATATGATGAAAATGTCAAGCCCGTTCTTCCGGGATATCTGTAAACAGAAATACGGATAATAACTACGTCTCCACCGAATCTACCTGCATCACACGAAGAACATTTTTATTTATAATTTATTGTTTTAATAATATAAAATCTCATATATCTCTGTCCATTTGGTAGCACGTTGTGTCGTGCAATTTCTTCCTTCAATAAACTTTACCAAAGATTGCTACTGAAATCGTTATCATAATTTTTCTATTTTTCCAATAGTTCCATAATTAGCGTGCATAGCATAAATATGAATGAGGAAGCTACTTCCTATTCCTTCCAACGTTTGCGTCATAGACGGAACAGGAGCATACTGCGGAATAGCTATATGTAGAAGAAAAAAATATTTATGTGTCATCCATATTACTCCCGAGGAACATATTATTATAATGGTTATTGCATTCAAATGTTATTTTTTTAAACTACGGATGACAGTGGATATTTGACGCATCATCGGTATGGAGGATCCTGTCTAATTTACTAATACCTAATAATATATAAAAGTACATTTACGACGGCAGTTATTTGTCACATTATCCCATTTTACCACCATCGTTCATCATCAATAGGCTGCTTTTGAGCACGAGTCAAATAATTTAAGCTACTTTTTTTGTGCCACTTGTGATTCCCACGTTATCATACCATATAATATTTCAAAATGATTTCAAAACGTTTTTACACATATTTTGTGGAACTCGTGGTGATTAGTATCGTGCTAATAAATGTGTTGAAAATACAAAGTACTCCCATTCCAGATGAAAACAATATTGCATGTGACCCTCTGCATGCTCAGGTATTTATTCAGCTAAATTAAATATCAAAATAATACTATATTGCTATGTATTACAGTCATACTTTTTACTTTATGATTTGATATAATAACTAGTAGAAATGAATGAATGTCACTATATTTAGGGAACCTCAGTACTTTGTTTCCCTCCTTCCACACGTGCGGATCAACAGTTTGACCCCACTACCGATTGTTCACTTCCATCCGTTCCAGGAACAATCGGATCTTACTCTTGCAGAAATTCCAAGGACGTGGTGTACACGGGTTTCCTCAACTGTGCAAGGTCGGGAGTTTGGACGACTTCCTTACAGCACGCAAATAACTCGCTCTGCAATCTTGGTATAGTTCTCTGTTTATTTATGATGACGATTATAAGCTCGGAAAATATTAGTATATATTAGCAGTATCTAAATTGCTACTAATTTAATAATTTCTAGACTCGTCCATTATTAATTTTGAAATGCCTGATGTTGTGGTAAATTGCAATGCAATTCTTTTTTTTTTTTTTAAATTAAACACATATCTCTATTTTCACCAATTTTTATTACAGCTTTGTCTATAATTTCTTTCATCAGATTGTGAATGAAGAGCCAGAATTCACAACACCTAGTCCTAATATGGAATTGATGCAAAGTGATATATCGTTTTTGAGTGGTAAATTATAAGCTAAGCCAACCAGTTCGCACCAAAGTTTCCAAAACTTTTCACTTTTAATTTGCAATGATTCCCATTTAGGTTATGAAGCTTTGACGCTGCAGTTGCATAACATCTTTCGGAGAAATCATGGAGTTCCAATGGTTAAAATGGCCCAACATGTAAACAAATTTGCATGATTCCCATATTTACTCAGACACTTATTCCAATTTAATGCTTCAAATGATATTTTATTTTTACTGATTCTGATAATTAAAGCTCAACACTGTGGCTCAGCAGTTTGTAGATAGTATCATCGCAGGTGGAGACATCCAAGAAGTTCAGTCCAATCTCAAGTTTACCCCAATCCCGTCCACAATGAACGTGGAAATGAACTGGTACTTCCAAGTCCCAAGTAGCCCCAACGTGGAGGAAGCGGTGAGCAATGCAGTTCAGTCGTGGTACTCAGGCTTTACCAAGTATGACTGGGACAATGCGGAGAGAAATTTGGAAGTGGGGGATGCTCTCGCATTTGCTCGTGTCATTTGGAAAGCTACACAACTTATCGGTGTTGGAGCGGCTAGCACCGATAAACTTACTTTTGTGGTGTGTAAAATGATTATTTCATTTTTTCCATTTGATTTCATTGGAAGCAGATAGGAAACTGGAAATATATATTTTTGATTTTTAAGATTTGTTTATACACACCGGGAAGAAATGTTGTATCCACTGATCCCGTGGATGAGTTCCATTTGAATGTTCCAACTTTTCGTATAGGATAATCATAATAGGTGCTTTTAATAGTAAGTAATTTTCTTTTGAAGCCATGAATGGTGTTACTGAAGTGATCCAATGAATATGTATTAAGTGCAATAATATCGAGAGCAAAACCAAGGAAATTTTTTAACAAATAATAATTATTATATGATTTTGTGCTCCATCATGTCTAATTTTTTCCAATTATTTGTTACTTATTACTGCTCAAGAGTTTGATGTTAATGGTCACTCTGTAAATCACTAATGGATAAAAAAAGCAAAAAAGTTTTGGATCTCACGTATGCATTTGTTTGAGGATTTTCCCCTTGAGACGCCATGAGACGCGAGGATATTGAGGCAGTTCTAAAGGAAATTAGTCGTCACAATAGTAGCTCCAATATATCTACCCGTCTGACAGCCAACCATGACATGGATAATATTAATTCTTCAGACAATAACGAAGAATTCGGATACGAAATACTTATTGTCGTTTTGGTGTTCTGCATGCTGATTCTTTTGGTCATTGTACAGTCTTTGATTTCCGTTGGATCGAAACCGAGGCCAATACCGAGAACTTCTTATGAAACTTTCATAAATAATACTTAACTGTGCATTATTATACTTAATAGGCATTATTTGTTTGTAATTCGAGTTCAAGATATATACATAATATATACCATAAAAATGTAAAAATCATAATAATAATAATGAGTATGAAAGAATAAATAATAGGCATACACGTGTTTTTTTTAAACGTACTGATCATTTGTTCATTTTGGAAATATATTCATCACTCATCCATCAAATTCAAAATACGTTTTACATTTTTTTTGAGTTTGACATAATAGTATTATAAGAGTGCTGTATAGTAATTGTCAAGGACTATAATATGGTTATAAACTTAAACTATTTAGGTATAATGAAAAAAATGCAATTTATGTTGGTATTACTGGTAATATACATACATGATATTTATAAATATCAGAATGCGAAAATAGGAATGAAAAGTTGAAACATAAATCATAATTAACTGGTATTATTTATTCATTATGATTAAAGCATATAAATCTAATGTAAAAATAGTAATCATATATTTTATCTTATTTTCAATGTTGAATGTGTGTGTATTGGCAGACAAAATTGAAAATATACAATAAATCAAAAAGCCGAATGTATTTTTGAACTGCCTTTTATATGACATGTACTTCTTGTTTTCTTCAAATTTACATTAGAACATTGATAAGCCGGTTCATATCAACATTGTTCACATCAACTAGAATTATAATTACATTTATTACAATATCATAATAATTACAATTTACCGACATGACAGCAAAAACAAAATTTCCTATTTAGATAAGCACAAAATGCGCTAGGTGGGCAGAAGTTATTTACTTAAATATTTATTCGTAATTGCGAAATATTTAAATGAATAAATGAAGCAAAGCGATCTTAATGGGCTAAAGTAAAGTGATTTCCCTGACTTTGAAGCATAGTGATGCAGAAGAAAACACACGAGACCAAAATCAAGGATGAGCTCTTTACTTGAATGATTGAATGACATCACTTAAGCCAAAATGTATGAATGACATTAAATAGCGCGGAATGTAAATAAGCGCAAAGCGGTTGACCTTGATTGTTTCTGAAGAACTTGTTTTGTACTCATGAGCACAATAAAGCACAAATAATGTAAATGATTTTAAGTTTATTCACACACTCAGTTTTATTCATCCTGAGAATCTTGCAGTCCTTCCGAAATTTTATCAACCATTATACTTAACAATTTTCTCCAGGCGACGTCAGCTTCTGGGGTCCAGTGATCTTGCAGAGCTTTCCCGAGAAATTCAAGGAGACTCAGTTTCAAGTTCTGTGCAAGTAAACATGTAAAGAATATTTCATCAACAAATTATTAGTCTACAGACTATAAACAAACAAATAAATTCCAGTTCCATGTCACTTTTAAAAGAGATTTTATACCATTTCTTAAAAATTAATAAATTGACTTAGAAGAGCAAGCGTTTTTGTATTGTATTTAAGAATAAAAATATAAAGTGCTTCAACTTAAAGCTCTTTACTGTACTGCAAGTAGCAGCAGTAAATAGTATAGGTATATAATATATATATATATAGATCGAAGGTAAATGTGGAATTTGCCATCACCCACAACTACAACCTATTTGCAAAGGTAGCACATTGTAGTATGAAATGTACAAAAAGTGCAAATTATGTGAGTTAACAAGACGCATCATTACTAATTCTGATAATGACACGCCAAAAGTTGTAGAATATTAGTGAACAAGTTATGATTGTTAGACCAGTTTATTATCCAACACAAAAGCTTGGAGTCATGTCATGTAGAGTCACGTCTTCCAATATTTATCTAATTTCAGACTACATACAACGTAGGTACATATACGTAGTATATAGCTACTTGCAGAATAAATTATGAGGATACTTTTTGTAAACTTTGTGAGTCCATTTCCAGACTAGCTAGACGCATATAACCAAACTACTTTTGACTGGGAAATACTAGAATAAACATCATATAGTTCTTTTGATGTGCATATGTATCTTTCGCTTTCTTTTTGGTCCTAAGATTTGTTGTGCAATAATAGTTCTCAACCTATTTTCCAAAAGTTGATACGTGTGTAGCTTGAAATTAGGGCAACTCATCAAAGTATGAAAAATTGATTCGACTATTGTAAGAGAGTATTCTGTAGATAAATAGACACGAAGTTTTGTGTTCTGAGACTGTAAAACTACTAAACCAACTTAAAATCGAAGATACTTAATAGTGCCAACTTTTTAATGATCTCATTATGAATGAGTTTTCAAAGGAGTTTCTTGTGTTAGCACAACAAAAAACGAATTGAAAATTTCAATTTGAAATTATAGCTACACATCACATTTTGCAATTTCCTAAATGTGCCGGATATATAATAATAAGCCTTAAATTGCATGAGCATAAGTTTGTTTCATGTTGCCCCAAAAGTTATTACTTATCAACACGTATTGTCGTGTAGGCGTAATGAAAAATGTTTGATAATGCCCATGACTAGCAAATATTTCTGTTTTGAATTTGAATGAATTTTCTATTGTCAACCTTCATTTAAATTTTATGCAATATGTATGTACCTATGTACTTGTATTCTAGTGTGTGCATATGTACTTACTTCAAAATCCCCTCTTGTGAGGTTCCTTCTCCCAGCATGATTCTGTCCCGTTTTATGAAGGAGCACATTAAGCACATCCGGATCGTCCAAATTGTCAACCAATCCATTTATAGCATTGAGTACGGTGAAAGCATGAGCTTGTAACCTTTTGTTTTCTGCTAACTTTTCTAATGGAACGTCTGCGAACCCACGAAACTTCTTTTGATATTCAGGGTATCCACCAAAGAAACTATGGTACAATAATGAAATAGACAATTTTGGTGAAGAAATCACAAGTTACAAAACTGAAAACATTATTCTTTAACGATAGCATGAAATTATCAAGCGTGTAAAAATGGTGTAAAGTATATAGAAATACGAGAAAAACATACGTTTGTACCTGTCAGGGAATGTCATGTAATTTCCCGACGAATGTACACTAACACCATGAAACACTTCTTTGCTTTCATGCAATACTGTGGATTTGTTGTATTTACAATACCATGAACACATCCAACAACACCATTTTCTCTATTTGCATAACACATGTTGAATAATTTATATGCTAATTCAGCTGTGACTTTCACATGAACTCTTTATAATATAACACTTTAGCTTGACTAATTATCATGATGACAGTCGAAGAGCCATATATCAATAATACTTTTTGATTATAAGAAAGAAAGGTAATTATACTTACTGTAGAAAAAATTGAACCCCATTTCCTTTTAAGTCTGGAGTGACGAGGGCCCAAGTCTGTCGAATGTGCTTTTCTTCTTCTTGTGTCAACATTGCCAATGTTGGTGTCTGAATACTCCAATAATAATTACTTTTTTTTCTTCTTGGAAACTTTTAATGCTTGTTGAGAATATTTCGTCTTGTTTCTATTCTTGATTTTTTCCTGAAAATGTAAAGAAGGTAAGTATTAAAGTGATCCAATATCAACCGATATGCGAACCTCTGCTGACATGCCCTTACTATACGTAATACTACTTGAGCAAACTTTGACAGAAGAAACTCCAATTAAAATATATTTTTATTTTTATTTTTGGAAAGTCAATAATAATAATAATA